>CM031235.1:52447904-52733842 GCA_018340775.1 Taxus wallichiana var. yunnanensis
TTTTTCTTGTGGGCCCCTTAAACTTGGACACGTGGCACTATTTCATTGGTTTGGATCAGTGCTCGAAAACTCGCCCCTTTGACTTTTGGACCTTTTTCCTTGGCGACACGTGTCATGCTGTGATTTGTCCACGGGCCTGCCAGATTTTCACGTCCACCGCATCCTTTTGTCCCAAATGTCCCAGTGCTTCATGGGAAAAATCTCTCGATCCACCCGAAATGGGCTTCCTCGTCCCTTTTCTGCCGGTGACATGTGGCGTGATCTTATTGGCTTTCGGCTCCTTCGGCTATCCACGTCCCGTGCGTCCCTTTGTCCCACTTGTCCTTGTGCTGTAGTTTCCTATTTTGGCCGCTTTGGCCGGTTCGTGCCCTCCATGTACATTTTTTCCACTTGTCCAAGCCTTGCGGGCCACACTGGAGGCGTTTCTGCCGAACCGCGCCTTGGTGTCCCGAACGTCCCAAATATTTCTAGACAAGGACTTAGCCGATTTTCACAATTTTTTTTTTCGGCCAGGCTTATTTTCTACAACTTCTCGCATTCTCTCAGAGCTCATTCTTTTTCAGCCTGGGACTTGAGAATCCTAATGTATGTTATCAATTCAACCCTGGGGGGTGAAGTTGGATAACAGGTTCATTCTCTGAAAATTCCTTTCGGGCCTTTAAACTTGGACACGTGGCACTATTTTATTGGTTCGGGCCTGAGGGGCGCACTTGGCAACTTTTCAACCTTCTGACACATGGCATGTTCTGATTTGTTGGTGGCTCTTTCATATTTTCATGTCCCACGCGTCCCTCGTGTACTTTTGGTCTACGGCTGTCCCAAACTGCCTGGGACAAAAATCTCCGAACCGCCCGATTTGTGCTTCTTTGTCCCTTTTTGCGGTGAAGACACATGGCGAGATTTGATTGGCTCTCGGCTCTTTCGGCTTTTCACGTCCCACGCGTCCCTTTGTCCCAACTGTCCTAGACGAAAGTCCCCTACTTCGGCCGATCGGCGGTTTGCGAATCCTTCGCGTCCTCCGCACGTATTCACGGCCTAGATGTCCTTTGCTGCGCGGACCGTCTGGCGGTTTTTCGGCCGATTCGGGCCCCGACGTCCCAACTGTCCCTAGTGCTGCCTTAGTCAATTTTCTCTATATTTCAGCCTCAAGCCTGGCTCTTTGCAACTTTTTCACATACTTTTAAAACGTTGGGTTTTCTTCTTGGACAGGAGGGTTAGAGAGAAACCGAGGGGACCCCAAAACATGATTTCAGGCCTTGAATCATTCTACTTGCTCGGGACTGACAATCTGATGCATGTTATCAAAATTACTTTGGGGGGGAATTTTCACAACAACGAGGTATGGTATCAAGGACATTATTGTTAAAGGAGATTCAGAATTAGTAGTCAAACAAGTTAGGAAACTATATGCAACCAAGAATCAGATAATGAAACAATATAAGCATGCAGTTTGGGACTTTATTGAAATGTTTGACTCTTTCAACATAATATACCATGACAAAAATCAGAATGTTGTTGCAGATAGGTTGGTAGTATTGGGATCCAGATTTGAAAATTGTATAATGTCTCCTTATTGTGAATATGATATAGAAGTTTTGTCAAGACCATTTGTCCTTGAAAATGTAAAACATTGGCAAGTATTTAAAGATGATGCCCATCTTCGAGAGGTTCTATAATGAAGGAGATTTTATAAACCCATGTATAGACTAGGAACCAATGGTTTGTGTTTGGGATGACAAAGAGACCTTGTTCAATAAAGATATTATTCAACTGAAAACCAATACCATTCCAAGAGGTTTGGTTGCTTCATAGTCAAATTTTGACAATGCTGATAGGATTTTTAATAGACATATGTCATCCTTAAGAGATGTGGAAGAGAACAACTTGGGGACTGAGGACAAACCTAGAAAAATATGGTTAGGTAGTAACCTGAGCAAAGAAGAAAAGTAGTCTTATGTCAATTTTTTAAAAAGTACCAGACTACTTCGCATGGTCATATTCTGTAATTGAATGCATATAGATAAGACCTTTTCCAACATGAGATACCATTAGAACCTAATGCCGAACATTTAGAAAAAATCAAAGGCCAATCAATCCACTCCTTTCCCTGGAAATGAAAGAAGATTTTAAAAAATTAAGGGATAGAGGCATCATATAGCCAACAAGATATTCTTCATGGGTGGAAAACTTAGTGCCAGTCAGAAATAAGAATGGGCATATAAGGTTATGTGTGGACTTTAAAATTTTTAACAAGGCATCAATCAAGGACAACTATACATTACGTAATATGGGGAATATATTGCAATCGGTTATTGGATTTGAGATAAATTATACTCTAGATGGATTCTCAGGGTATAACCAAGTGGTAATAAAGCAATCAAAAAGAATCAAAACTACTTTCACCACTCCATGGGGTACTTATGTGTATGTGAGAATTTCATTTAGCGATGAATTTTAGAGCTACCTTTCAAGGTATATCAATGACTTTATTGTTGTGTACAAGGGTAATGTGATATTTTCCTCAAGAAAGAGATGATCACTTGCAACATGTGGAAACATGTTGCTGAGATATAGAGAATATGGAATCTCCTTGAATCCTAAAAAGTTCCATTTTGGGGTTTAAAAGGAAAAGTTGTTGGGGCATATTATATCAAAGGAAGGGGTAATTATTCACCCTAGAAGAGTGGAAGCTATTGGAAAAGTTCTTATTCCCATAACAAAGAAAGGAATTAATTCCTTCTTTGGTTAGATAAAATTCATCAGGATATTCATTTCCAATTTTTCTAAAATGACTATCCACATCACAAGTCTCCTTTCTTAAGACCTCGAGTTACAAAAAATATTTTCAATTTTTTTGCCTCTAAAAATACCATTGCATATGTACTATTGTAGAAGGATGAGGATGGAAATGAAAGGCCAATTGCTTTATTCAGTAAAGCATTGCAAGGGGATGAGTTAAAATACATCATCATGGAGAAGTAGACCTTTGCCTTGGTTAGAGAAACAAAAATATTCAGGCCATATATCTTAAGTTCCAAGATTATAGTTTATCTTCCCCATACCATGGTAAAGGATGTCTTATCTGAAATGGAAATCACAAGTAGAAGTTGTAGATGGGTGAACAAATTGCAAAAATATGACATGGGTATTCATACAAATAAGTTGGTTATAATTCTAGGTTTGGAAAATCTAATGGTAGAAATAAATCTGTAATTGATGGAAGTAAATGAAGTTGAGGAGGGAGACATGAATGTTCATGAGAAACTAGTCAACTCCACATGGTATAAGGAAATCATATTTTACCTCAGAAATTTAGAGTGTCCTAGGCATTTAGATAAGAATCAAAGAAGGACACTTAAAGTATCCTCCTATAAGTACATCATCACTTATTATGGGTTACCATGGAATAATATTGAAGGGGTTCTCCTAAGTTGTGTTACTGAAGATGAAGCCCCCAAGCTAATTGCATATTTTCATGGTGGACTATGTGGGGGTAATTTCGTTGGAAGAGTAACTGCCCACAAGATCTTAAGGGATTATTATGTGTGGCCCACACTCTTTAAAGCTATAACCTTGTTAGTAAGAGAATGTGGAAGTTGTAAAATATTTTCAAGAAGAATGAAGGCTTCAAGTGCTCTCCCTTTGCAACCAGTGTCAATTTAAACCCCTTTTAAACAATGGGGTATGGATTTTGTTGCAAATATTTCAAATCCTTCATGTGCAGGCCATAGATGGATATTGATGGCCATTGATTACTTCACCAAGTGTTTTTAGGCTATTCCTACTAAGAAAGCAACTCATCAGATTGCTATAAATTTTATCCTAAATCATATAATTTATAGGTTTGGAGTACCTTCCAAAATAGTTGTTGATAATGCCATGATATTTCAAGCCAAACCATTAGTGGCCATGTGTCAAGAGTATGGGATAAGCCTAACATATGCATCTAACTAAAACCCTCAAGGAAATGGAGAGAAATTTGAATCAAGCAACAAATTTTTTTGAAGATAACTAGAAGGAGACTAGAGGTTAAAAAAAGAACATGGGGTAAGCAGTTGAAATTTGTTGTTTGGGAAGATAGAATCACTATTAAGAGAGCCACTAGAAATATTTTATTTGAACTAGTCTATAGATTCTAGGGCCTTCTTCCCCTACACATGCAATTATCCTCTTACCAGTTCATTTAGCAGTTTGAAGATGAAGAAGTTATCCCTTATGAAGCAAGAATCAATAAAATTGTTGAGTTAGATGAGGAAAGAAGAGAATCCCACCAAAGGCATCTAAAATTTAGGGAGAAGCTCAAAAGGTTATTTGACAAGAAGGTAACTCCTAGAAATTTTAGTGTTGGGGATCTTGTATTATTGTGGGATAGTAGACATGGGGATAAGGGAAAACATGGAAAATGTTAATGCATTATGGATGGTCCCTTATTCCATTGATATCAGAATTGGTGAACATACTTTCATCTTAAAATATCTAGATGGAGAATTACTTGAGTTTCATGTTAATGGCAGGCACCTAAAACATTTTCTTGACTAATTTAAAAGTAAGGTATGAATTAATGTATAGTGTATAGTATTTTTGCGTTGTTTTTCATTTTTGTGTATGTTTTTGTTTCCCTTTTGTTTTCCTTGTCTACATTGACTAGTTTCCCTAGTTTCTTGGTACTTTTTGAGAGATGTGTTATTATCACTTGACCTAGTGTGTATTTTACTTGACACCATAACCCAATGGACTGTGGGCTGTGTGTTTTTATGGTTCTTATTGAACTCACAAGGGTGCCCATCCAAGAGTCAAAGCTGGTGTTGGTACTCAAAATGATCTCGCCCTTTGTCTTGAACATGCCTTCAAAAACATTTATGTTGTTTGGTTTTCCCATGTGAAAATATGAGTTTAAATGTTACAATCATGCTAAATATATTTGAAAATATCATTTTCATGATTTTATACCTCTATTTCAATTGAGGATAGTGTAAGACATGTTGTTCTTAAAGATCCCTACAAAAAAATGATCATGAATCGGTTTTAAACCATGAAAAATTCCTTTGTATACCATTCCCTGATTGTGTTGTAAAATTCATGTTTGTCTTTATCGCTCAATGATACATGGCATTCTCTAGTTGTTTGTGGTATGGAAAATTTAGTTTACAAAGTTAGAACAATTGTATAACATTAACAATTTACTAACTTGGTCCCGAGGCCCGACGAATAATCATTTGAATATTTGCAGTCAAAACATGCAAAAATGGATATTGAATCCACTTTTAAGGATATACACATATCACGAGTTGGTTAAATGTGGGGAATCGAGCTCGATTGTATTTCTTGACACTAAGTTGATAAAGTATAAAAGTGTAAAGAATCTCCCAAGACCCACTAAGGACACGTGGCACTTTCTTATGCAACGAGTGAGAAAGCGGGTCATCGGAGAAAATTTGTAGCTTTGAGTTCAACTAAGAAAGAGAAAAAATATTCATAAATAACCTATAGCTTTGCCACCATTACGATGCACTAACATATAAAACTTGGGATGGAAGTCAAGGGTAGGCAATTGGTTTAAATAGATAAACATGTCTGCATTTGAAACAAGACACAAAAGTAAAAAAGGTTTCCCGAGCCTATATTACATACAAACCATTCCACGTGGACCACTCGTATTTAAAATTGGGAAAGGTGAAACAGAGGGCCATGATGCAACATTTAATGACTTCCTTCATTAATGCATTTTCACACAAATCATGGAGGAATTTTTAAGTCTTCAAATGTATTGAGATTTTTACTATCGTTTGTTGAGATTTGGACGTCACTATTAGAGGAATTTCTTAGAGAACAAGTGTGATATTTATTACAAAAATGAATAGAGAACTAGAGATTGAAAATCCTTCGAACCAGAGCCAAATTACATGGATATTCACTAGAAAATTGGTAAGAAATAAGATACTCCCATACTCTTATTCATTTGTAAGGAAATTTGAAGTAAAAATAGGGCATTAAAGATGAGCACCATGCCGTCAGGTTTTCTGTTACTTCTAGAATCACTAGTAATTTAGACAAAATCATGGATACATATTTGATGAATGTTGACCTAGATGAATTCTTATAAAGAGTCAATATCCCAAACAAGAGTGAATTAATGGAAGTGATTCAAACCAAGTAATATTGCTTTAGCTAGTGTTATTTCACCCTCAATACACTACCCAAAATTAGTAAGACTCTATGCCATGAATTATGATCCAGAGAAGAGGGAAGTATTGGATGGAAGTGGCAAAGTAGTATTAAATTTGACACCTGCAACCATTAGGATAATGCTAAAATTTCATATGATTAGAAATCCAATAACCTTGGGTATTGACTTATCCCTACAAGATTATGAAGCTAAGAAAAAGGACTATGCCCGGATTATAAATACCAAATGGATTTTAACAGAGAATAAAGAAACCAATGAATCCCTAAAATACTTGTTAGGGCACAATTCATTGAGGAAGAAGAAGATGTGATTGTATTGTTGAGTTGAATGGCTGGATTAGAAACAATGAATGAATTCAAGGAGTGGATGTGCACCTATATGTGGATATTTTTGGAGAAGGGGAACATTTGTTGGGAAACCTTCATTGTAGAAGCACTTCATGACCACATGATAGCACTAGTAGAAAAAATAGAGATGGGTGGCACTAGAGAATTGGAATTTTACATTATGACCTACTTTATTTATAATATTGTAGGTCATAGGAGGTTCCCTGTCCTTGTTCCACATGATGACTTTAAAAATTCCAAATGCATAAGACCTTCCCTCAATTAAATTTGGGTAATTGGAAATAGAATGTGATATTGGTTAGTGATGCCTTCTTTGCACTAATCATATGATTATTTAAGCCAAAATGGGAACAATACATTATTTATGAGGAGGCTAGACAAGTAATCATTGAGTATGGATGTTATTTCATTTAGTACATGAAGTTTACATACATTAGGGTTAGTGGATTTGAAGGCTAGCACCTTCTTTAGTTTTAGTTTTTCCTTTTTACACATCCTTTTATCCCTAGTCCCTTGGCATGTCTAGCTTAGGATTTCCATTTCAGCATTAAGAGTAGAAGTATCACTAGAAATAGGTAGAGGAACTGGTCTTCTCTAGAGGTCTGTCTCAAATGCTCAAGGTCCCATAACTTTGAGATAGTCCCATTGTCACCTCAACAACTTAGTTTAACTTGATCTCGGGATGAGTGCAAGTTTTAGCTCCAAAAGTAAGATCTCGCATGCAGTAGTGAGTTATTGCTCAAGCCCATCTCTCTCTCTCTCTCTCTCTCTCTCTCTCTCCTCTCTCTCTCTCTCTCTCTCTAGTAATAGTTTCCCTCTCACCAATTAATTTTGGCCCTCTCATCTAATAACATGGCTTTATCATCCACTAAACTCACTATAATGGCCTCCAATAAAGCCACTCTATCATCTTCATCCCTCCCTTAATGCCACCCTCTGGTGTAGCCTCTACACAAGCCTACACCCACCTCTCAAATCCATCTATTTTTCCCTTCCACTAGGTCATGTAAGACTCCATTACATGAGCATAATTGTGCCTCACCATTTCCCCTATGCATCCACTCTCACCCCTACCCCATCTTCATCTTCCATCTCACTCGGATGTTATATAGCCAGCAATATGATGTAGAGCTCATGTCACTTTTGTATCACACTCATCAATTTTAAGAACACATAATTCATACAATACCATGTTTGAATTCACCAACTAATGTTATGAAAACCATTTATTATATTGAAAACAATAACTCATATTAATTAATTCACTTTATCAAGTTTATCTCTATATGATTCATCAAGAACTTTAGTCGAAGCAAGATAAATTTTGGATTTATATCCTTAAATTCCCTTTTTAACCATGATTCTTATTGCATGAGCTTGAAATAATGGGTTATCAATCATCAATAAGGTGAAAAGTGAGTAAGATATCAAATTCGTTCTCAATTTCCCTTAAACTATCTTTTTAAGATCGTAAAAGCAATACTCATGGATATTTCATGATTACACCAAATTGTGCATACTCATAACAAAGTGATGAAATTTTCAAGTACCATTTTTATCATGAATATGTACCTAAAATTTTATGACTCAAATCCTTGTTCTCCTCTCCTAACTCTCTTATTCTCTCATCTAGTTCACCTTGCCTCTACTAGCCCGATTTGATTGTTTTTCAACTCTAGATTTTGATGTATATTCTCAAATTCCTAATGAATCATATTTAAGGACACAATTTTGGAAAAAAATGGTTTCAAATTTTCATAGGGCTTTATTTGGAAAATGTGTCCGAAATCCACTCATCATTTTGTTGAAATTAGGTCTTTATGTCTCTGTCATAGTTATACTTCTTGCAAATTAATAGAGTTCTTGTAATTTTAGTGACTTATCATGCCTTAACACCACTCAATGTTTTATATACACCATCCTTAGAAGACATGTAATGAGTTTCAAATCTTGATTCAAATTATAAAGGTTTCAAATGCACATTCAAGGTTAAACCCTAAGGAGGGTTTCTAAGAACCGGGTAGAAAGTCTATTCAATATAAAGACTTTTTACTTCTTCAAAGCTCTAATTCAATATTTTAGGTTTGTTCCTTAATTATGCATGTGAATTTTTTACAGTGGAATATAAGGGATCAATGAACCCTCAAAAAAACACTTAATTCTCTTCTTCCAAGCCTCTAGGTGTCAATTTCATACATTAAGGGTAAATAACTTTCAAAATTCATCTTTAGGCTCTTCCTTCTAGTCTAAAACTTACATAAAAAGTCTTGTCCTTTTATAAACATGAATAACCACAAGAAATAACTCCAAAGTACCTCTTAAACCTTTCTCAATATCTAATAACATGAATACTTTAAAGAATGGTGTATATAGAGTATCTACATACCTTAATGAAATCAAACCAAGATTCAAATTTCATGCAATGATAAATACATAATCTACCTCAAATGGTTAAAAACATTCTTGGCATAATTAATAATCCTCCTCATCATAATACCATCAAGAGTTTACATTAACATACCATAATTGTATCGAGAATCAACTAGGTAAATACAAGCAGAAAGTTACCTTTTTAGCTTGTGTATTGTTAAAAATGCACATTATTATTAAAATAAAAGGTTGAAATATCTCCTATAGTTGCTTTAGGTAATAACACAATAGTAAAATAATTTTCCTATATGCTAATGTAAAACTTGATAATTAAGAAGCATGCACAAAGTTGTCTTCATGCAATTCTCATGTATTTCATACAAAATTTTATGTTTTCTTTCTCTCCTCATTGCTCCTAGTCCTCAAGGAATAACCAAATCCACTCCTTTGATCTTTAAACCCATTATCTCTCTTCCTTAAACCCTAACTAACTATGCATATGATTTTTATGACTCTTCATATGATAATAATCACATAATGAGGAATTTTTACAAACTTTAAGCATTTATCAACACAATCTATCCACTAAGACATATTCAACATTCTTAGACACTAACACACAACCTTACACTCATTAAAACCTCCTTATAACTCCATGATGAACCAAATTTCCTCATTTTATAGCTTTATAAGTTTGAATCTCATTTTGAGGGAAAATACAATAAGAAGGAAATTCAAATTTTAAGCCTTCTCGACACCTTGAAATTATTTACATTATCTCTTTGAGACCTATATGACACTCCAACAATGCAAGATCATCCTAAGAATGATTATTATCACTTAGATGCTCTTCATTCTCTAATTTTCTTGCATCATATTTCCAAATCCAAATTTCCATCATCTCATATATAGGAAATTGTTGCCTCTCGCACATCTTGAACAAGTATGAATTGTCACCTAACGCAACAAAATATGATAGGATCCCATTGTTCCTCCATCCAAACTCAAACCCACGTATCATTTACATTTCCCTCAACTCCTGGTCTACACCTAGCCATACCATCATACTTGTATAAGGCCTCCAAACTACGTGTCCACTATTAAGTTGGCTAGGAGTTTTTTATAGTGATCCTTGACTCTAACATGCCTTGTGGCTTCATGATCTAATCTCCACCTCATGAATCCTACTAAATACTCCAAATCAATCCATCTCATCCATGGTACTCCCTCTAAGAAGCGCAATGTTCTTGTAATCCAAAGCACTCTAATAAAAATGATACATCGACCTGAAATCGCATCCAAACCTCCAAGACCATAATTCTCTATAAACTTGTTCCACAAAGCATAGGCCAAAGAAAATGTATACAAAAATTCATCATATCAACTATCACTCCAGTCAACATCCATGAAAAACTACCTCCATCTTAATTTGGTAGTGCGTAGTGAAATTGATACCTAAAATCAACATCGTTAGTAAAGTGGCCCTCATCATCACCATATAAATCCTCATATGAAAAGACCTTATAAGAGTAAACCACATAACCTACATCATCACCATATAATCAATGAATTGTAAAATCCCTACCTACCTCATCAATCATATGCACTTTCTCACCATGTACTAGTAAGCGTAGGATCCTATGTACATCCTCAAAAGTAGTAGGCATCTCTCTAGTAGGAAACTAGAATGTAATTTTAGTATGGTCCCATCTCTCAAGAAAAGGAAACAATAACCTTGTATAGCTAAGGATCCTAATCCTCACTAATGATGCATCCCTCCTAATTACTCCTCATTTAAGTGATCCTAATCCTCATGCGACAAATGATCATGAACACTATCTAGTATATTTGAGATCCTATATTGTATCATCAATATCTCTATAGTATGCATCGACAAGAGAAAACAACACACTATCATAAACAATCCATTACCAATCAATCAAAAATCAATGAAATAAATGTTACAAATTTTTTATCAAAAACACATTTATCGTAAGTTATTCAATAACCCCTTATGATCACATTGATTTCATAGTGAGTTTTCATTTTCAATACAAACAAAAATTAAAAGAAAAATAAAATGAAATTCAAAAACATCACCAACCTCAAATTACGAGTGGGCCTCTATCACCTCTAAACACTTCCAACTACCCTCATCTCACTAAAAATTTCAAAAAATTGAAATTTAGGATTTTCCTATTTGTATTGGTCTCAAGAAAGTGATGAAAATAATGAATGCCCAAACCACCTTTTTATATCAAAAATTTCCCCTTCGATCATTGGTGATTCGACTAATCACCGACGATTGTTTTCAAATTACCAACAACCTAGGATAATGGACAATAATTACCTCCCCTTTACCCAAAATATCATTATTGGCCTTTGAACCTTATCAAATCATCATTTTTCATCATTCCTTGCCAAAATTACACATTTCAAAGTGTGTTTCTTTCTTTTGGGCCCCAAGACCCTCTCAAAATCTTAAATTGAATAAATCCTTATAAATCTTTTCCTTATCAAATCCCCATCAAATTTCATATCCTTTTAGAAACATTTTCCCTTGTCAATGTTAAGTCTTACATCTATAGGTTGAGAACCCATTGGTTCCCCTATCATATGACTTCCTGGCCATGTAATCCCACCTTTATGGAAACATCCTTTACATCAAACTTGTATCTCCCGATATAATGTGGATATTATATGCTTTAGGAACCTTTTCCTACATCCAATTTCACACAATTCATACATTTATAGGTTAAGAACCCATTGGTTCCCCTATCACTTGACTTCTTGATCATACAAGCCCACCTTTATGGAAATCTATTTCATACATGGTCTTAGGGAATCTTAAATTGAAATACACTCTTGTACAATACTATCTTATCCAAAGCAACCTATTCAAAATGGTGACCATTTCACTTCATGTAATGACCCCCAGTTTGAGGGGGCACATATCCAACACAAACCCATTCATTCCACTCATTTTTTCTAGTGGCTTTTCCATCACAAACCACTTGAAAAAAAAAGGGGAAAATATAGACACTTATTTTTGGTACCCTACATTATTTATCCACACTCCTCACATTCACATTCAAAATGTTGAACCCCAGTAAAAACACATCTTATCCCTCTATAAACACCTATTCTACCCATATTAGGTTTCCAAAACCACCCTAACCACCTAAATCTCATGTAGTCCATTTTTTCCCTAACCTTCTAATATCCTCAAC
Organism: Taxus wallichiana var. yunnanensis; assembly: GCA_018340775.1. NCBI lineage: Eukaryota > Viridiplantae > Streptophyta > Pinopsida > Cupressales > Taxaceae > Taxus > Taxus wallichiana. The sequence goes on from CM031235.1 coordinate 52,460,039, forward strand.
ATTTTCTTAACAATCTTCACTCATCTCCACAGACAAATTAACCCATTTGGAAGTGGTTAAAACCACTTCTTCCAAGCCTTTTTCCCCACTTTTTTGGGTCATCAGCAATTCTAACTAACCATTGGCGATTATACAATCAACACCAAACCTCCATGAAAAGGATATTCAAGCATTACGTGGAAGCTCTAACTCATTGGCGACCTAGATGACACCATTATGGGCATCATCACACCTCTTGCATCCCATTCATGTCCTTGGAAGATTCACAAAAATTTTAATACTCTCAAAGCATCACTTCCTAGCATTCCACATCAAAGGTAAGCTTATGTCATTTTGGTTCATATTCAGTTTATCCCCACATCATATTAAAGATCAAATCAATATGTAAATCATCTATCCTACATCCTAATTTCATCTAATTTAGAAATAAAAAATTTCATAGTAATCATCAGTGATTCATCCAAATCTCCAGTCATTACCTCAAATCTCTAGTGATCCCTATCTTTTTGTCAATTTATTCACATTTTACACATAAAAATTAGTATATCAATATGTTTTTCATCTAATCAGTCTACTTCTAAGCTATATTACTTGTACATGATTGTACCATGAAAGTAACATCATATTACCAAAGCATATATGAGCTTCATATTGTCTAACAACGTTTTGATATGAGAAAATCAACATTGCACAAGAGTTAAGTCATTGTGCAATCTCCTTAACACCAAATTTTGACAACATCAAAGATCAAATTGATTTCATATGAGAAGACCAAGATGCTACCAAACTAGCTTAGGCAAGTACTTGAGGAGTTCAAGCTTATCATATCTCTTTCTTGGATTACTTATCCCAAAAGTTGGATCTCTCTATCATATTTGGATTCCTAATCATCCTTTTACATCTATTATCTTTTATTATTACCACTTGATTGTAAATTGAGATGACACCCTTCAAGGAATTCATTTGGATCCTCGGATAAGACTTTTTTGAAACTCGTCATCTTTTATCTAATATATATCTTGTTCAGGTATCCCTATGTGTAGGTTCCTCTCATCTTTCGGAAGCAGGAGTCTTGTATCCATTTTGAATTCACAAATATTTTGACACAAGTATCATTAAAACCCCTGTTGTCCTCTACATTTTTGGTGCTTTTTTGTATAATTAACAAATCAAAATCCACATCAAACACATCACTCAAAAATATGGATTTAAATTCTACTACCCAACCTCTCTTGATGGTAAACCTGAAAAATATCCCCTTAACACCTTACACTTTAGGCCCTTCTATTGTTAAGATATCTACTTACATGAACTTAGTCCAGCTATGATCCTTCACTCTCAAACCAACCACTTAAAACCCCTATCTAAGGAATGATTTGGAATTATGTGGTCTTCCATCAGTATATCCACTATGACCTTAAATATGGGCACCATGACCCCGATCACAATATATTTTACATATACAATTCCCCTTCACACTAAAGGACACCATGATCATTACTTCCCCACTTCATCCTATCCATCAAAACACAGGCTATATTGTACATCAAACAAACCCTCCTCGGATGGTCTCATATACCCGCCCTCAACAAAATAAAGTCAAAATTACTATGGGATGAACAACATCTTATAAAATTCTCCCTTGAAGAAAATATATCAAGCCATCACCATCAAAATCAAAATATGATGGAGACCACTCCCTTGAAGGATGGATAAAAAAATTTCAAAAACATATGTGACGATAAATTGAAATCTTCCCGCATTGATCAACTTTCTAAAAACATGTTTAAAAATCCTTATCATCCTAGGAAAGCTTCCCACGTCAATTATATTTCCCTTAAAATATGCAATCTTCTTGTATTTCTCATCTTGTACACTTTGTCAAAATAAAATTTGGGGTCAATCAAGAATCTATAAGGAACACATAGTTCCTTGTTTAAGATACATACATAAATCCCAAGCATGTACACTAACTTAAATAATGTACCTCATCACATCCTAAATCCATAAAAAAACCTTAATGGACTAACTATTGTTGGTTATATATTACTTTTAGTTAAGGTTGCAAGTGCATTATGTCAAAATCACCATTACATATATACCAAATCAAATAAATGAAACGCATATTAACCATCCTCATATATACATCAATCAATAGTATCAACATCAATATGATATAATCACATCTAAAATTATCATAAGAAATAATATAAATCATCATCATTATATAAAATCATATATATCTATAATCATATAAAACAACTCATAAAAATCATTAACATGCGTTTTACACATCCATATGTCCAAAAAATATCATACAATATGTGTGTGTGTGTGTGTGTCTATGTTTCTATGTGTGTGTGTATTTCAAATATTGATTTACATCTCATTAATAATTAGGATTTTTGGCCTGTATAATAATCAGATTATGAACTACACATTTGATATCCCAAGCCCCTACTCTACCCTCAAGATCCGTCTCGAGGACTACCGATACTCTCTATTCTCACCACAAGACATTGTTGCAACACAAAGTGTTCTCTCTCTACGTAAGGCACATAATGAGGCACCTCTAGAAGCCTCTCCCCCACTACTCCCTTGTAATATCATAGTTCCTCCCACTAAACCTGGTAATGATCCATGCTTAGCATACTAGGTGGACCCATCTAACTTCCTTTCCCCACTCCACCCACCCCTCGGTTGCTTCTACTCCCACCAACGCCCCCACCCCAAACATAATTGGCCTCGAAACTACAATGAACAACCAGTCACCCCAAAATGCTACCTCAATATCTCATGATTCTAATGATATCTATCTCGAGCCCGATGAATCTACTATAGCCCCATATCCAAGATAGTCACTCACAGATCCCTCTCACTCACCGGTCCCATTACCTTGTAACCTCACTCTCTAAGGAAGTTATTCGAGGATCCTTATCACTCAAAAATTTCAACAAAATACCCAAATCCACCTCTACACCTCCTTCATACCCTACAACATCCTCCTCTATAACCATATCATCCTCCCCTCACTCCACTCACACCCTCGCAAACCTCTCCCCTATGCCACCATCTGCTCCTACCACCATGTCCTATACTCGAGTGTCAACCTAAAATCATCTATCTCTATAGGCACTACCTCCTCCTCTATCATCTCCTGAACATCCCGCACCTATGTTGTAGGAAAATCTATGTCTTTCTCCACCCTTATATAAAATATATGATTTCCTAGTACATCATGTACCATGCCAAATTTCCATCGTACCCATCCAAACTAAACCACCTCCACCATATCTACATCCACCTCTCATGTTGCATCACCTCTAGCTCCTCTCCATCTTCTTGACATGCAAGGAAACCCACATATGGCCTCCACACAACATCATATGGCCCTAGCCCATCCAACAAACCAAAATAGTACTCTAAACTCTATGACACTACATCGTGGTAAAATTCCTTCCTCCACCTAGAAATTCCAACACAAAAAACCTTATCCATGCTTCCTGGACCAATGTATCCCACATGACATGATCACTATGATTTTCTTATAGGCCCCACACTATAAAATGAATGTCACATCCATCCCAAATATTTTCCCCTTCTAACCATTCCCAACACTCCTTATACACATGCACCAATAGAGTTGTCCTCGAAGCAAAACTATCTCAAACTTGATCATATCAGCCACTACCCTACCAATTCCCATGGAAACCAACCTCTGCCAAAATAGTGTAAAGCATAGCAGTTGATGCTCACTATAACCATAGTAGTAACGGTACTCCCTACTACCTTATCATCCCAATAACTCTCAAAATTAAACCCCCAAAGCAACATAGGTCATGTTAAAATCAAAATCCCCATACAATCCCATCATTGCTTCCCCTTGTCATGTCTCATCTATTAATAAAATAAACTCACCCTAAATAGATAGATATAAAATCCAATAAACATTCTCTAAGGTAATCGTGATCTCCTTGTAAGCAACCAAAATGCCCCTACAGCCTAGGTTCCCCTCTTCAACAAAACTACCATCATCTCTAAAACATAGTGAACATTTTTATAGTGGCACATTCCAACAAATCTCAATACCTCCAAAATATCCTAGTTCTCATCCCTTGTTTTGCAGTCTCTAATTTTACCAAACATCACAAGGTGCATTGTTGGCACATCACCCAAACAAACCCGAGCACTTACACGAAGCACGCAAGGGTACCAGGTCCCTCTTTTATGGAATATTTTTAATGGATTTAGCATGATAAGCGCACACATATATATTCTAGATCCATATTAACAATGCAAGTAACATACCATTAACAAATCAAGATAGTAACCATATGTAAGAATAACTTATACAAGAATCAAGATTAGGTTAACCATACAAGAACCAGTCATAGATATGCCAACAACCAATATCCAGCCATAAATATCCATTGTATTAATTATTGTAAAACACAGAAGTTGAATACATACAAAATAATGTCATCATAAGTCATGTGCACACATAAACTAGAAACATAAGTTCACTACCATATCTCTCCATATTTCCCTCTTACCATGCAAATCAATACATATTTATAGGTAGTGGGGACTTTCCTTTCACTACTCATACTCTCTCTAAAATAGGCTACATGCTAATAATATCCATATGCCCTTACATGAAAAATACAAAATCATGCAAGCTCGCTAATAATAGAACATTTGATAATATCAACTGCAGATCTAATCCTATTAATAGCTCAAAAATATGCATTTTGCTTAATCTTCCACTTCTCCAAAATGTCCTTGTTTTGCCTCTAATTATTCATTTTTATATGTGCCCCACACTCAACATCTATATTTATCTTGATCATACAAAATGCTAATTCTGATATCATGCTTTCCCAGGCATGCCCTTTTTCACTATACTTCGCATGCACCTCCACGCCCTATGTCCACACGCTTCTTCCTTTTACACCTTTATTACTTAGGTTGTAATTCATCAGCCCAATATTACCCCACACTTGCTTCATTTTCCTCCCGGTAATGGGTAACCATGAGTTATCTTTGCATGAATAAATAATAAGGAATGAAAGAATAAATGTACACAAAGAATGAAAAAATACTTGGGTGCTCTATCCCTCTACAGGTAGAATTAACTTTGGATATTCACTCTTTATCTTTCTTCTAACTCATTCCAATCGTTGAGTGCCTTATTAGTTTTTATGGAATGTCATCAAGTATTGCTTCCATTTCATCTATAGTCATGTTCTCACCTTCATTCTGCAGTATCCTACGGACATTTTTTAGACTTGAGACCATCCCATCCATTACATTCATTCTCTGTGTTATGATTTTCCCTATCTCTTTGATTTTCTCCTTATGAGGGTCATGGGATGCTACAAGCACATCGTACTTCTCTACTACCAAGGTCAGCCTCTCCTCATGCCCAAGTGTATCATTATTCACTGCACTAAGGACCTCATCCTCATCTGTTAAAGTCCTTGTCTTTATTATATTTTCAGGATCCACGGACATATTAAGCACCAAGTCTTCCTTTTTTAAGTCATCCTTCAATGTTTGTAGTATAGATTCATACCCATTTATCTTGTGTGTAATCATGGACTTTTATTTCTCTCGCATGTGCTTGCAACATCCTTTAGTTTTGGCATGCACACTAGACCTTCATCCATCACCATATGAACTAGGGTACACAACTAATGCATTACAAATGAAAAATTTTCTGGAATTTTTCTTCCAAATCCATCCTTACCTTCAAAATTTCATCACCAATTTATTTCTCCATACTCAGCACCATACGCACCTTCACCTCAACTGTCTCCTTTTCCTCTATCAAGCGTTTGATCTTGGTGTCTTTATCTTTCCTATCTTCTAGTAGATCTAGAATAGTTATCACTTTATCTATGTTTATGTGTGTAACCTTTGCATATACCCTTTTTAATGCATTACTCACCTATTCATTTGGCATATGAGTCATTTTAACTGTCACATGGTATGAATGTGGTGTTTTCTTCATTCCTTATGAGACACATGATTCTTCACAAAAGTCAAAATCAGGCTCATCCATGTGAGTCTGCATACTCCATGATAGTTTCTTACGTGTGCGTGTGGTCACCATTTCTAAATCCATTAACTCCCAGCCATAAAGGTCCTTGGTTTCCAAATGACTTTAGAACCTAGCACGTATGATTTTGTTTGGGTCATTGACATACCCAGCTACATGAGCTTCATACACTCCTTAATTGTTCTCCTTCCCAGTGCTTACCTTTACGAATGTGTATGCTTGTATTAATAAATAGCCCTCCATCAATCTATGTATCAATATGCTCACCAGATGGCTCGCCCTTATCTGCATCTATCTTTGTATCAATGGTGCCACTATTTATCTCCCACTCTTTCAAATCCTTTTATCATGTTTCAATTCTTCCTCCTGAGGTTCCTTTACATCCTCAATGTTAACAGGAGTCTTCAGTGTGTTGTCCTCTTATTTATTTCCCTCATAATCCTAAGAAGGGATGTATCTGTGCCTTTTCTTTACTGGCTCTACCTTCACAGGTGAATTCCTAAGTGACCTCCTTGGTGGATGTGATGACCCCACACCCTAAGTCATGATTCTTCTCAACACTCTCCTATATTTTGGTCCTCAGTGCTCTCTCCTAAACCTATCTCTATTGCACCTATCTTCATTCCCACTTCCTCATCTTCCTTCTATAATGGAGGGGTTTTCTCGCACACTTTTTCTCCCCTATAGTGGGTTGTCTCCTACTACCATGCTCTAAGCCACCACTATCTTCCCTTAGTTCCTCCTCCTCTTCTTCTTCATCATGGGAAAAGTATCCTCTTCATCATGCAGTGTTCCCATAGTATGTTTTCCCTTGGGAAACTTAGGGAGCTTGAATTTTTCTCAACATATTTCCCATTCTCCAACTTGGGCTTAAGGTAGATATATACCTTATCTACTCCATCCTTCCCAATTGCTAGGCTCACATAATTGATATGAATATCATCTAAAATAAACTTCTCAATATAAGCAGACTTACTTGGATAGACATATGTCTTCTGGAGTGTATGATATTCACAATTCACTTTATTTTCAATGAAGAGTAACCTTCACATGTTTAAAAATTTGTGTACTTGTTGGTTCCTAAAACTTGCACCCATGTCTCAGATCTAAAAGAACTAAATCATTGAGTTAATAATGGGATTATCTCTAAGTTGTGGGACCTTGCTTGCTTTAGATAGACCTCTCTGGAAGGCTTGTTCCTCTACCTATTTCTACCTGCTACGATACTTCTAATGTTGAAAGGGAAATTTAAGCTAATAATGTTAAGGGACCAAGGATAGGAGGATAACATAAATTGAAAACTAAACTAAGGAAGGTGATAGCACTAGAAAAAGTGGGATGAACACTATCTATTTTGAGTGAAAACAAATGAGAGAGAAAGAAGAGAGGCTAGGCACACGTGTACAAACCAGACGCATTCACATGATCAATTTCATGAGACACAACAAGAAAATGGAGCTGCAAGAGATTTAAAATGACACAACAAACACACAATGCAAAAGGAAGGAAAGAAATAAGAATACAAACACATCAAGGTATAAAATAGCCACAAAATGATGATTTTATTAGATTAAGGCATGCAAGTCAATTACAATGGCGGATAAAGGCCGATATCTACATGCGTGAACTAGATCTAGAGGTTTGTGACTTAAAATGCAAAGATATGGAGTCCTTAGAAAATACTAAAGGATCCAAAATGTCCAACCCTTTATAATGATCCAAGCTCTTACATTTATAGATTAATTGATGACAGAAAAGAAAGGGAAAATCTGATTTGAAAACTCAACCACTAGTAATAAATGCTTACAAATCCTCCTGCAAATATATCAAGTGCACTTCTCCATGTTTGTTTGGAATGTTGGATAAGAAAGGGGGTGAGATCTAAAGTAAATCTGGTGGTTGGAGCAATTAGATCTGCTCATTAATAGCTAGAAAGACATTTTCCCATTTTTCACCTACCAAATCCTACTAAAATTTGAATTTGAATATCATGCTTTGTAGATGATTTCAGCAACATTTGAATGAGGCTAGACATGTATGTGGCAGATATCTGGAGTAGAAGTTATGGTTTTCATAAGCCTAAAATTCACTCGACATGCAATGACATGTAGAGTGCACTTCGTGATTAAATGGACCAGCTAGATATGCAATCACTTTGTCATTTTTTTCCATGTGTCACTCATTGGTTTCTTTTCTCAATTTGGTGCCCTATTGGCACACTTTTATTGCTAGTGTGTATCATACTTAATGGCTCATATATGCCACATGGCATAGAATGGCATAGAGGAAGATGAAAATTCATACACACAAAATATTGAAGTGTGGGAGGAAAATAGAGGAAGGGAGCATGTAAATATGGTGTGCACGTGGAAAATGGAACAAAGAGGAAAAGGAAAAGAAGAGGTGAAGGAAAGGAGGAGTGTGTAAGGGTACACGAGGAATATGTGACCATGATAATGTGTCAAAGGAGAAAATGAGGTGTGTGCAAACTACAATGTAGATCTTTAGAGCCAGAATGGAATGTAAGTTGTCTAAATAACTAGGGAGTTATTTGGATAATAGTTTTTGTGACTTTCGAGGCCATCTACCTACTAGATGAAGGAGATCAATATCTTGAAGCATCCATTGGGCATGGATTCTGCTTGTATGTCAAATTTTGATCTGTAACCTTGAAGAATCACCCCCTGAAGTCACTTAATGAAATATTTGTGAATTTTTTCTAGATCTTGCAAAAACTATTAAAACTATTGGAAGATGACTAGAATCCTAGAAGCAACAAAAGAGTGCTCTCCGTAAGCACATGGGAAGAAATATCTATATAAAAATAGAACAATGTGTGCATGATGCACTTATAGGAATTTGAAACTATTATAATATATACAAAATGATGCATCAATCTTAATGGAATTGTTTGAGATAGATCCCATTGACTGGGATTGAAAGCGCGCCTCCATCAAGATGATTTAGTTTGAAATAATTATCCTCCTTTCAATAAATGATAACATATGGGACACTCTAAAGTGCATCAAAATTTGAATGGCACCCTAGTTTGGCTCTTTTAGTATCCCATTTTAAGACCAAGTCCCCAATTTTTAAGGCTTGAGGCCTATCCTTTTTGTCAAACCACTTCTTTGTTGATTTTTGATGTCATTTTATCTTGATCATGGCATAACTCCTTTATTCTTCAAGTTAAAATAACTCTACCATTCTAATTTCTCTTTGGTCCATGCCCTCAAAATTCAACTCTTGGGTAAGCTCTAATGAAGGCAACTCAAGAGATAAGGGGATTCTAGCTTCCTTACCATAAACAAGCTTATAAGGTGAAGTACCTATTACCTTCTTCACCATAATTTTGTCTTCCTAGAGTGCATGCAAGACCTTTGTATGTCATTGCTTCTAGTTGATATTCATTATTTTCTTCATGATTTTGATCAGGTTCTTATTTTTTTATTATATTAGACCATTTCCTTGAGAGTAATAGTTGGAAGAAGTCTTCAAATATATGCCCAGATTAAGCACCCAATCAATAATTCTAGTACCAAGGAAAGATTTTGCATTATCTAAAATTATTTTTTGAGGAATGCCAAACCTTGTTACAACACCCTCAAGAAATTCGGGATGACTAACTCGATTGATTCTTCGAGCATGACAACTTTTTTCCATCTAGTGAAGTAATTTGTAGCTGTTATCACCCATTTATGGTCATTTCTTAAAGGAGGATTGATCATGCCTATGAATTCAAGACCATATTGCACAAAATTTTGATCCATTTGGATTTGTTAGAGGGGAAGTGCTGCCAATTTTTTATTTCCTACAAAGAAAGTGTATTCTTTGCATTTTTTTACCCACCTATGTGAATTTGTGAACAGTTAGGCCAAAAGTATCCTTTCTTAATGATCTTCATATTTGTATTTTTGGTAGAGAAGTTTCCACCAGAGAATCCATCGTGAAATTGTACTAATATATTTTCAACTTGTGTGTTGTTAATACATCTTAACAACATACCATCAATATTCTTCTTGAAGATAAGGACATCAATCAAAACATATGGAATAGATTACAACCTTTCATGCCTCCTTTTTTTCCTTTTTTAAACCGAGAGGGTATACGCCCTCATAAAGGAATGTGATCATGTCCTTCATCAATTCGCATGCATAGGGGACTTAATTACATTCAATTTATATGTGAGGGACATCTTCACCCATAAATAATGAAGTCTCAAGTTCATCCCGCACATACTCAAGTAAGTTTTTTATAGAGCACGCGACCTCTAACCAACTTCATGACTTTATAGTCACATCATACTCCATGATTTTTTTCACCCATCGCACTCTCTTCTCATTTATCTCTTCTCCCATGATGAAGTCTCTCACACTTGTGTGTGAAACTAACACCTTGATGTGGTTTGTGGAGAGTATGCTCTTGAACTTCTTGAGTGCGTGCATGATGGAAAAGACATGTTTTTCCATGTGACTATATTTCAACTCATAATCATTCTACTTTTGATGAAGAAATCCACTCGATGCTCCAATCCTTGTTCATTTTCTTGTGCTAGAAATAAACAAGATTGTATGAGCATCATAAGCATAAAGGATGAAATCCTTTGAGTAATTTAGGTTGATGAGTCTTTTCGCACAAGTAATTTCTTACTTGATCTTTTGAATATCTCATTTCCTTCAATTATCTACTTGAAGGTTGTGTCCTTCTTGAGCATGAGGGTGATGGGCCAAACCAATCCTACAAAGTTAGGGATGAAACACATAACAAATTTTATTTTATCGAGAAAGGACTGCAAAGATTTCTTTTGCACACCGAGAAAGGAAAGGACTAGGATAGTAGAGATGCACTCGGGATCAATTGTGATGCCATCCTTTCAAACCACATGGCCCAGTAGCTTTCCCTACACCGTAGAGAAATTGCACTTCTTGGGGTTAAGAGATACCCTAAACTTTCTACATCTCTCAAAGAATTTATCTAGATATTCCATGTGATTCATGCTCTTCTTTGAGAAAATAGTTATGTCATCGAGGTAAACCAAGATGAATTCATTGATATATCCTTTGAAGGAAATATCCATGATGTGATGAAATGTCATGCCTATGTTTGAAAAACCAAAAGGCATATTCTGATATGTGTATGTTCCCCACTTGGTTTTAATGTCATTCTTTGACCAAGATCTGATTAAAACTAGAATATCCATCAAGCATTGAGAACCTTTGCATGCCAACCATAGTCTACAGAATCTACTCCATAGAAGGAAAAGGGTAATGATCCTTCAAGGCTGCCTTACTTAAATATCTTAAATTGACATAGATTCTAATTTCACCATTATTCTTACACACTAGAACTAGATTCATGGCCCGGGTAGAGTATTTGATCAAAAAAATTATATTTTCCTCAATGAGTTTAGACATTTCTTTCCTCATGAGGGGCTCTATCTTTAGATTTACTAGCCACTACTTTTTTTCTAATGGGCTTGATACCAAGATCAAGGTCAATAAATTTTTGAGCAACACATGGACCAAATTCCTTTAGGTCTTCATATTCCCATGAGAATATGTCACTATATTTTTGAAAAATAAAATTAAAGGCTTGTTTTTCATTATTGCGTGCAAGCTTTACTAAGGAATAGTTTATTTTCACACACAATAGTGAGTGGAGTGCAGTCTTTTTGCACCATGTACATATTCTTTTTGTCATCCTTGAACTCTTCATTTGGGATAAATATTTTTCTAAGGTGACCAGCCCTTTAGGTAACTTTTTGGTCTTTAGTTGGATCACTTGGTCACCATAGTTGTCATGCAAGTCAACTTGCATACTTGAAGAGAACTCATCTTCATTTTGTATGAACTAGAAATTTTTGCATCACTATCAAACACTTGTCATCTGATGTTGTTGTCTATAATGGATGGTCTGATTATCATCTTGACATGTTGTGTGTTTCCTTTCACAAAGTCCTCGGTAGGGGAGAACTATGAGCCAAGTGTGGCCATCTGATTAGATTCTTTATTCATCTTGCATGGCACCACCTACAAATTTAGAGCATAAAATCTCTCAAGGAGGTCCCAAAATCTATGTTTATAAGCTTTGAGAAGATTATTATTTGTTTTGCATTTTTTGGTGACCTAGTGGATAACCAATTTTGTGTCCCTAAAGATCTGCAGTGCCTTGATCTATTTCTTTTCCAAAATAAAAATACCATGCACTAGTGCCTCATATTCTGCTACGTTGTTAGAGCATGTGAACTGTAACCTATTGTGCAAAGAATAAATTCTCATCCTTGGGAGAAATGAGAACAACATCTTCACTCATGCTATTTCTGCTTCAAGATCCATCGATGTATAACTTCCACATGGACACTGCGTTTGCTTCATTTTGTTTGATCATGCGTGGCAGCACAACTTCTTCTTCAAGGATGCAATATGTCCCAAGCCTAGTTTCAAATGATTCAAGTTCCTTAGCATATGGATCAAATTTATGGTGCCTTTCTACCCATTCATCTAGCACTAAATCAGGTACAGGAGGTGGAATAGGCTACTCTTCAGAAACTAAAACTTGCTCCTCTTGGATTAGGCAATTGGCTTGAAGAGGAGATAGGTCATATGACTCTACATGATAGGAGAATATTTTCTCATCTTGTATGGTAAACCAGGTACCATACCTTGTCTTGAGTAACATATGTGACCAATCAGAAGACAAGTAACTACCCACTTTTGTGATAAAATCTTTTGATAACAAAGGGAAAATAAAGGAGGCAGTCAATGATTGACACATCTTGAGTTATTATGAGATTTTGACATGTATGGAGGGTTAACTCAAGATATTTTATGACTCATATGGTTGTAACAATTAATCCATCAATTTTTAGGATGACAAAGGGTTATACTTAAGACCTAGAACATCAACCATCTTCTTTGGCATGATAGAAATACTAACGCCCGAGTCAATCATATAATTATGGATGAGATGTTTTCTTATGATCAAGGACATGTATAAGGGTGGGTTTTTAACGACCTTACTTTCTTATCCTCTTCTTGACATATATTGACAACAAAGTGCATGGTTTCTTAATAGCAACATTAGTGTGTGGGAGTTGGGATAGAGCTTCATGCAATAGTTTACACTAAGATTGGATGGCGGGCATCCCACATTATGACATTCACATTTTTCTTTTTGATATGGTCCACAATGTTGAATGGAATTCCCACTAATTTGTGTAATTGGGGCACAACATCCTCCTTCTTTGATTATTTCAAGAACGAGAGATAGGGACCTTAATTGGAGTAGAGGGATTGAACTACCAAAGGAGTGGTGTGTGTTTTTATAGAAGGAACATTACATGGAACCTCGGGTGTAGGAACTTGTGCACATTTATTACTTGATGCCTTAGTTGCATCTTTCTAATTTTGATAATCATCTAAATGGTAGAAGCAAAAGGTTGTATACCTAATTCCATCATTCTCATTTTTACCTTATATTATCAGCAACTTGGGAACATGGTCTATTAGGGCTATCTATGGCTTGATTAATTACACAAAAGTTTTCGGTTCTAAAGAACATATTGGCCTTAGGAGGATATTTTTTCCTTTCTTGATTTTCTAGATTAGATGTGCTAGTGGAAGGCTCACAGTTAGAAGCATTCTTAATCATGTAGGATTGTGCACATGCACCATTAGTGTAGTGATATTGACTATGAGGTATGTTGTAAGGTAAGTAAGCACCATATGACTCTTGAACCATGTTATTTTAAACTAGAACTAGTCCTTGCTTTGTGTTGGGAGGTGGAAGAGGTTGTGCTAGAGGAACAACTTGTAAAGGAAAATGTATATTAGCATGTCATCTATCATTCTATTGGTTCTTCCCATATATTTGGTTTCCATATTGATTCCTCCATGGTTAATTATTTTAGTTATGTGCTTGGTTAGAATTATTTCTAAAGGCTTGCACTGCTATTTCTCTAAGGATATGACCTTATTGGACATTTTTCTAATCAGGTCCTTTATTTCATCATCTTCTTTCTACTACATGGGAGAGTAGGATGTCGATGAAATAGGTTACACTCTTTTCACTAGAACATAAGCAAAATAAGGTTGGGGCACTTGAGACATTTCTGGGAATAAGGGTGTGGGTGGTATAGAGCTAAATTCCCTTCATAGATGATATTATTCTCTACCCTTATTGCTATGTTGTAAGAAGAAGGTAAATTTCTACCTCCCATGGATTGAATCATGACTGAGATGTCACTATTCGAGCCCTTAGATAGTATAACAAAGCATGTTGCATTGTAGGCCTTACCACTTGAGGGATTATTTCCCAAATTTTTTAGAATCTGATATTGAAATCAATCATTTTTTCATTGGGTGCCCTCTTTGTTGTAGTCATTTTCTCCACCAAATATGGGTGATCTAACTTGTCTTCAAAAAAATTACACAGAGTTGTACTCAAGCATGTCCTAGATGGCAACAAATGTAGGTCTTAAACCTCGTATACCATTGGATTGATTTTACTTTTAATGACGTTGTGAGCATCCTGACTGTTACATCATCATGCATGATCAAGTAGACAAAGCACACATTTTCTACATCCTATATATGCTCAACTGGAGTGACTTGATTCTAACCAATGAAGTATGGGATACTATTGATTGCGATTGTTGGCATATTATGTTGCGCATTGAGATTGAGAAGTCTCCTACCGGTGAAGATGGAAATTTTTCTCGAGGAGGAGGTGGTTGGAGTACCATGGTAGGGTGCACATGTGTCTATTTTGAGGAGGAGTGGAATGGTGTAATTCACGGGAGATGGGGATGCGTGTGTGGGTGTTCTACTACGTACTCTCCTCGAGATAGATGGAGGAACTTGAAAGAAGCTTCAACTACTGTGATTTTTTCTTGTATGCACTCTTCTCATGAAAGGCAATAAGGACTGTTGAAATCAATAAATTTGTAAGTGTTGGGAGTCACCAGATGTGTTGAAATAAGCCTCCAAAGGCTGAAATTTGCTAAGTCACACACCAGAACTTAGTAATGTGAAATTTGAGCTTTCAATGTTAGTCCCACCGAGAATTCCACAAACAGTTGGTTCCTTAAACTTGTACCCATGTCTCAGATCTTAAAAAACTGAGTCATTGAGTCAACAACGGGACTGTCTCTAGGTTGTGGGACCTTACGCACTTGAGAAAGACCTCCGGAGAAGGTTGGTTCCTCTACCTATTTCTACTACTACTATTGATCCTAATGTTGAAAGGGAAATTTAAGGCTAATAATTCCAAGGGACTAGGGATAGGAGGATAACATAAATGGAAAACTAAACTAGGGAAGGCGATAGCACTAGAAAAAGTGGGATGAACACTATTTTTCTAAGTGAAAATGAAGGAGAGATCATAAAGAGAGGTTAGGCATGCATAGCAAAAACTAGGATGCATTCACACAATCAATTTCATGAGACACAACAAGAAAATGGAGCTACAAGAGATTTAAAATAACACGGTAAGCACGCAATGATGCGAAAAAGGCAAGAAAGAAGAATAAAAACATGTCAAGGTAGATAATAGCCATAAAACAATGTTTTTATTACTTCTAGGTATGCACAATCAATTACAATTACATCCAAAGGCCGATATCTCGCATGCAAAAACAAGATATAGAGGTTTACGACTCAAAATGCAAAGATATGGATTCCTTAAAAACTACTAAAGGACCCAAAATTTTAAACCCTTTACAATGAGCCAAGATCTTACATTTATAGATGAATTGATTAGATAAAAAGGAGGGAAAATATAATTACAAAAATCAACACCATCAATGAATGCCTATAAATCTATCAAGTGTGTTTCTCTCCATGTCTGTTTGGCATGTTAGAGAAGAAAGGGGACAAGATCTAAAGTAAATGAGGAGGTTGGATCATTCAGATCTTCTCATTAATGTCTAGAAAGACATTTTTCCATTTCTCACCTATCAAATACCAATAAATTTGAATTTGAATATCATGCACTATAGATGACATCAGCAAAATTTGAATAATACCTGGCACACATGTGTCAGATCTCTAGAGTAGAAGTTATGGTTATAGAATTCTACAAGTCACTTTGACACACAATAACATATGGTGCACTCGATTGATTGAATGGATCGACCAACTATCCAATCACTTTTTCATTTGTTCCACGTGTCACTCATTAGTTCATTTTCTAGATTTGGCACCCTATTGGAAACTTTGATTGGTTGCGTGTAGCACACTCAATGTCTAAAAAATGCCACATGGCATAGAAGGGGGTGCAAAAGAAGGTACAAAGGCATTCTTACGCAATATTAAAGTGTGGGAGGAAAATAGAGGAAGGGAATGCTGGGGTAAATGGAACAAAGAGGAAAAGGAAAAGAAGATGTGAAGAAAAGGAGGAGCGCACGAGGGTACACAAGGAATCAGAACCATGAGAATGTGTCAAAGGAGTAAATGAGGTGTGTGTAAACTACAATATAGATCTTTAGAGTGAGAATGGAATTCAGTTGTCCAAATAACTATGGGATTTATTTGGATAATAGTACAGATGCCTAAAAATAAAGTGTAGTGAATGCATATGGGAGCTTACACCAAGGGCTCCACTTCCCATCCTTCATGCCAAAACACTTATGCAAAAAGGTTGGTAAATGCAAAATTGAATCTATTTGTCCAATACCAAAGGAATATCCTTATGTATTCTTCAACTACAACACATAGGTTCTCATACTAGAGTTCTTTCCTTTTCTTGTAGGGTCCTCTCATGGATCCATCACATGTATACTTCACAAATATTTCTACAAGGGATTTCTTTTCCTCTAGGTATTTCCAAATCTTATCTTTTGGCCTGTCGGGCACTCTAATCTCTACAAACACAATAGACAAAAGGATCATGCCAAAACTTATCTTATCCCCCTGGTGCACCTCTATAACAATAGTATCATCAATAAACTTATCAAAATTATAGAAAACTCCTTCTTTCATCTTCTTAACAATGTGCAACCTTGATTTGTTTACTTAATACTAGTGCTCCTAGTTGTTCAACTTGGTGAGGAGGTGTGTTGTCACCTGAATAACAAGGTACTTCTATAACTTAGGTATATCCATTATGCACCCTTCCTTCATGTAACCTAGTACTTTCTTTTTTGCCTCTAATCCCTCCTTATTAGTGAGATCACTGCTAAATTTGTTGCCCAAGCTTCTTAACCCTATTAGTCTCCCAATCAGGGGCACGGTAAGCCTCATTCACTACCCAACAAAGTAAAAGAAGTCCTCATAGACTTGACTCATCAACCATTGGTAAATATTCTCTAGTTTTCCAAAGTAGGGGAGTTCATAAAGATGTAAAAATCCCATATTTGACAATAGTTTTTCTCTTGCTTCATCGTACACAACCATATCATTCTCTATTTGCATAGCTATTTTTACCACTAACACTTGTCCAACTTATATTTATTATCCTTAGTCTTTTGGTTATAGTCACTTACTTTATAGCACCGGATGTGTGACTCCCAATCATGGCCCATGAATACCCCTTCTAGATACTGCATCTCCAAAAATTGACTCTCAAGGGTGTATTCAACTTCTATTTCTACTTCCTTCTACTTTTTCCCCTTGTAGTCACTCTAGGTGCTCGCTTAGGTGCCATAGTGACTATAAAAGTGTGTTCTTGTAGTCAATTTGAGCTCTATAACTCAAAACCACGTGCCCTAGCTCAAAATTTGTGTGCCCTAGCTTCAAACTTGAACCCTAATTGCCGATTTACCTCCCCACATACCTTTATTTTTCTCAAACACTTTCTCCAATGGAGCACCAACCAATCCATGCACAAATACGTCTAGTTTAGTTTCTTATCACAGCTCTTCACACTTCTCACGTAACTCACTCTTAGCTCACTCGAACGCTTCTTCTTCATAATCACAATGTAAAAATGATTTCACAACACCACATTTTATAATGTTTGTAAACTTTTTCACATTAATTTCTCTCCACCTACCATTGTAATCAGCATTAAATGGCATTTCTTTTCTTTTTCTTCGCTGATTTTTCCATGCCCTAGTCATAACCTTCTGGCACACCCACTACTTCTTGACCATTATTGTCCACTCAATTTTCCCTAGCCTTTCAAATCAAATTTCATGAAAATTAGAGCCCTGCCATAGAAGAAATTTGTGTTTTAAACTCCTCAAATGCTCGTTTTCATTTCCCACAACATTTTTAATCAAAATTTCCTCAATTTGTTGCCATTAAAATGTTTTACCTATTTTTAATGGATGGGAAATTATTTTAGTTCTTATTTTATGCATTGAGAATGCATGGGACTTTGCACCTTCCATTTTTAACCTTTTACAGAGAAATAAATTCTTCATCGGGAGCAAAAATGGTGTTTTCCCATTTCCTACAACTTCCTACTTTATTTTCCCCGTGAAATTCTTTCTCAAAAGGTGAAGCTATGTGTTTTCTTCTCATTGAGTGTGGCTAGATGGGTTTCTTTTAAACTTATCACTTTTGGTGATTTTGGAAAAAATGTCAGATTTGCCCCACATCCCCATGGGTCCATGATTGGCAGGAGTAGTTTTGGCAGAAGTTTGGGGTGATGGATCCATTTTATTCTCTAAGGCATTACGGCGAGAAGGGAAAAAATTTCTAAAATTACCCGCAACCCCGCTCATGTGAAGGGATAAATTCTAAGTTGAAGCCCACAACAAATCAGAAAGGGACACATGGCCTACGTTGAAAATTCAACGATGGAGGCATGGACTTTCGGGGGAAAGTTTGGAATTTTTTTCCTTTTCAAAATAGATAAAAAGTGAAGCACATCCCCGCAATCAATTAGGTGATGCCATGTGTTGAAGAATGAAATAGGGACACATGGCCATTTTTCAATTCATATGTGCTTTGGCTGATCAAGTGGAGGACTTTACAAATTTTAGCTTTGTTTCCACAAAGGGTGAAAATTTCTAAAATCACATGTGGCTTGGCTCATGCGAAGGGAAAAATTTAAGTTGAGGCCTCGTAGAAAATTAGAAAGGAACACGTGGCCTATGTTGAAAATTCAACGGTGGGGGCATGGACTTCCTGGGAAAGTTGGTATTTTCTCCCCCTTTTCAAAAGTGGATAAAGTATAAAACTAAAGTACATTCGCACAACTAGTCACATGACTCCACATGTTAAAGAATGAAATTGGAATAGTGAGCCTATGGAGGAAATTGAGAATTTGAGCCTTTTTCGCCAAAGGGTTAAAATGTTGCAAATTGAGCCACAACCCCTTTTTCCAATCGTGGTGTGCCATGCATTCATGTTGAATAGTCAAAGCGGCAGGTGGAGGTTTTTGAGAATTTGATATTTTGTTAAAAAGAGTTTAAATGGCATATTTGAATTGCATTTCCTTAGCCAATCAGATGGTGCCACGTGTCTGGCCTTTAACAAAGCTGCAGGGGGGCAGAGAAAAATGAGAAATCACACATTTTCTCCCAAATGTCAAGAAATGCATATTTCTCCCCAAGGCCATCGTTGCTTGGATCTTGCCACATGTAGGGTCCAAATTTGAAGGTAAAAGGGGGAAAAGATAGCCAAATGCACTCATCTAGTTTTCAACACCATTAACGAACCAGAGCTCCAAAGAATGTAAATGTGAACCATTCTTCATTCTTCTCTCTCTGTTTCTTTATCATTTATTCATGAGATGTGTTTTTGGTTTGTTGTGGAGCCAAATCGATAAATTTGAAGGGATGTAAAGTTTGGTTATCAGAAAATAGAGTTTATTAGGCATACGTGATAAAAAGGAGGAAAATTTACCAATAAGCACTCGAGTGCTATGAAAGTGGTTAAAAGGTAGAAATGGTAGGACCACATGAAGAAGAAAATCATGAGATGCCCCTGCTAAAGTAATCATGCTCGAACTGATGAAATATTCACCTTTTTGAATCTCTAGTTTTCATGAGTGTGTTTGTTTCATGTCACTTTCCAAAAGTGGATCTGCAACAAAAATTATTCCTTTTGGATATTCTTTTCTTGGGGACAAAGTATGGATGTACACGGATTTTTATAAGAACATGGTTTTGACCACGGGAAAGGGATTTGGGTTTTCTAGGAAGTTTGTAAATTCTAAAGTAATTCAATATAGAAGTTCTTTCTTTCTTATTTCCTTTATTATCTCTCTCTCTCTTCTGGTTCAATGGATCATTTGTTTTGCATTCAATAGAAATTTGTGTTCTGGTCTATGTAATCTTTAGAACTTTGTGTCTGCAGATTTGCATCGGTTGTGAAGTAATTGATCCTTTTCTATATTTTCTTGGTTCAATGTGAGTAGGGAGATACTCTGCTATCTATATTTCCCAAAAGCATTTTTGTTTTCTTCCTTCTCCCATCTCTTTATTCTTCCATTCCTTCTGATTGATAATCTTTTGAGTATGAAAACACTCAGGATACCAGGATCCAAACATTGATAGTTATAGATTTATACATTTGTTTTTCCATCTTTTAATAAGGGAACCTCTCCCATTAAAGAGGAGGTACACATTTGTCCCTTAACTATGGTTTATAGCCTTGTTCCATTTTGAAACCCAATATTTTTGGTGACTTTACTTGGGAATTCATTGTAAATGGATTCCAGTTTTTGAATAACAACTTCTTGATCATCTTTGATCTAGTGACTCCAAGATACAATTGGGGTAGAAGAACCCTTGGGGAAGAAGACACTCATTTCCAATTCGGATCATCAAGGTTTCTCTCTCCCTTCATCAAGAAGAAGAAGAGGAATAAGATCTGCAAGTATTCCTCCCTGGTAGAGATAAAACTTCGGGAGTGACATCTCTCAAGATAAAATCAGTCCTAATTTACATGCTTTGATTCTCGTTGGTGTTTGGTTCCTCTCCAAACAATATTTCTAAGGATGGTAGCTCCTCTACCTTAGGGACAAAGGGTTGGGCCTCTTCTCTTCCCAACCATTGCATGAATTGCCTAGAGGCAATAGAAATAATTTCCCTAAATTCAGAGGTGATGGGAAGGTTCATCTAGATGAGCATATTGCAGCCTTCATTATTGCTTGTGGTGTTATTAGAGTTGAACATGAGGATATCTCTGTTATACTTTTTGTAGAGACATTGCAAGATAATGTTGATGATTGGTTTTATCATCTCCCTGCTAGATCCATCACCAATTGGAACACCATGACAACCCAGTTTGAGTAGTAACGTTTTAAACCTACTGATGATGTACATGCCCTCTTGGCCTAGATTTCTCAAATCAAGAAAGAGTCACATGAGCCCATGAGGGAATTTGTGGTGAAATTAAATAAGCTAGTTAACAAGACCCCACAAAACACACACCCTGTGGATCATATTCAAAAAATGTTTCTTCCTTAATGCCCAACTACCTGAAGTAAGCTATGCACTTAGAATAGCTAATCTTTCCACTTTAGATGTTGATTAGATATTTGTTTTTAGTGTTGAAGATGATCTAATCATTTTTGGCAAGCTAAGGAGAGAATCATCCAAATCCAAAGCATCTCCTTCTTCCACATCTTCTCCTGGAGCTAATGTAGATCAGTTGGTATAGAAACTTGCTAATGATCTCATTTCTCTCAAGAAGTAGTTAGCCCAACATGCTCCTTATTAGGATGTTCCTAGGAAGAACTTTTAGCCCAGGAATTGGTTTCCCTCTCCTCAGACTAGATTGGCAATTAAAGGCCCACCTGTTAAAGTTCTAGTCAATGCAACATGTGAAGTGTTGGAGCTTGATGATAAGGAGGATGTAATTGTGAAGAACATGAAGAGGAAGTTGATGAATAATTAGAAGAG
This sequence comes from Taxus wallichiana var. yunnanensis, assembly GCA_018340775.1. Lineage (NCBI taxonomy): Eukaryota > Viridiplantae > Streptophyta > Pinopsida > Cupressales > Taxaceae > Taxus > Taxus wallichiana. Next base: position 52,481,896 of record CM031235.1, read on the forward strand.
GTGAGTGGATCTCATGTCCACTTTCTCTCCACTGAAGGTAAAGATGAAGAGGATGATTATGAAGAAAGAGTTGTAGAGATGAATAATGAATCATATGTTGTCATGACTCATGAGCAAGCCAACAAGAAGGAGAAAGTGGTGTAGAATGCTAAAAGATCTAAGGAGTCTCCTACAATCACTCCAGTGATTGCAAGGAGAGGATCTCCTATTCCAACTTCTTCCACACCCAAGGTAAGTTCGATGTTCCTTCCTCCTCTGTTTTTGCTCCTAAAACTTCTTTCCCCTCAAATGATAGAGTTGATAAGTCAAAAGTTTCATCTAATCCTATCAATTATGCTCCATCTACCTCTGGTTATTTTGACATTATTAACCATCTCAAGAAAACTAAGATCCAGATCTCAGAGGCTAAATTCTACCAAACCCATCCCAAGGCCTTTGCTAAGATGGTAGACTTTGTAAATTCCAAATCCAAGCCTTCATCCCCTAGTTCTAAAGGTCTCTTGTCCACTCTTCTCCTCCATCTCAACCAAGCCTTGTGGTAGTAGTCACTTCATTTTATGATAATATCAAACCATTTTATGTCACTCTCCTCATAGTTTGCCACAAACTCAGCAATTATGTTATTGATTCTGGTGCTTTAGATAATGTGATGCCTACTAAGGTAGCTCATGCCCTAAGCTTAACCCAAACCCACACTTTTGGTTCATGTTACTCAATGGAAGTGCCATTGGTTGGAAGGATCAAGGATGCACAAGTAGCCTTTTTTGCTTTGCCAGAGAAGAGAGTTTTAGCCACCATCTTGGTAGTTGATATTCCCCTTCCTACGACATGTTGTTGAGTAGAAATTTTTGCAAATATGTTGAAGGAGAAATCATGATGGATTGGTCACATGCTCTTATTCCAGTGAATAGGAAAATGAAGAAGTTACTGCCTGAGAAACAAACTGAATATATCATGCAAAAAATAGATGACCCAAAGGCACAAATACTTTATGAGGACATTGGTCATGGTAACTACATGATCATGTCACAAGATGAGGCTAACCATCCTAAGGAAGTGCTTCTTGATCCTAATGGCATTTGGATTTTGGAATTTGATGGGAGTTGCTCCTCAGTTGGTTCTAGAGCTAGTGTGGTGCTTATTTCTCCTGAAGGGAAAATTCATCCTAGAAATATCATAGTGATCTCATTATTATATATTGTGATATTATTAATATGAGTTATATTATAACTCATTATTAATAATATAGGTTTTTTATATTGTTTCAACAATATAATTTTGTTATACCCGTAATGATATTAACGGGTTGTTTTGTTGTGTGACTTCCTAGTAGGAAGATAGTTTTCTATTTCCATGGCTATTTATTAGCCTCAATATTATTTGTAATCTATGTTGAATACAATATCAAACTATTATTTCTGTGTGACAATATTGTTATACCAATATTTGGTATCAGAGCATGCTATTTCTCAAGTATTGCATGGAGTTTTCAAATTAGCAAAGGGGCAGCTCTTTGTGCCTCGTTGACGAGAGAAATCATTTACTTGATTAACTTGGGTGCCTATACATTTGTTAGAAACAGGCGCATAATTTTTACTTGATTTGATTCTGCAAAATCGCTTCATCACTTTGCATTGATTTCAATGATGCATGGCTGAGTAATTCCATGTGGACATCATATATATGTTAAATTCCAAACAACATCTGCAATAATTTGAAGATTTATTGTGGGAGTATTCTCGTATTGACAAATACGTGGTGTGAATTGAAAAGTACCAAAACGCGTTTGGAATATTTGGTAGAGTGATTGCTTTGCAAGGATAGAGTCATTGGCGACTGGTCTTTTGAAATTCGAACCTATAATTTGTATGTGTCTGTGCGTGCGGCTATCCAGATCAGAATCATCGTTGCATGCATGGTATTGGGCATTTTGGAAGACTCCACCTTTAATTCCTTCTTGGCGCATTATCTGTGAATTTCACTATTGTTACGAAATCTTGTTAAGTGTGTATTCTATACACACCCATTACCAGAAAACGTGCAAGAAAAATCTCAAAAGCATTTGTGGGTGTTTTGTTTCTAGATCAGATATTTTTTTGTTATCTATGCTCACACCAATCCGCAATCTTGAAGAAATTCCCAGCTCGGCCGTCACACTTCCAATCTGATCTGAGGGACTTTTACATCTGGATTGACTTTCTCAATGAGCGCCATGATCGAGATTCACTGTCTTTTTCCCTTCAAGTTGAGCTTACTTGCGCCAGATTCGGGGGTTTCTCCTGCAATTTACAGCAGCCAAAATTTAGAGACACCTATTTATGATCCGTGTTTTCCTCCAACAGAAATTGGTAATTAGTCGTGTTAGTTTTTTGTGATAAAGTCGAATTGTATTGTTATAATACGAGTCTTGTCAATAGTTGTAAGGCATTAAAAAGTAATTTTCTATTACTTTTTTAAATAGGTTGTTTAATACTTTTGGTGTCTAAACCATAAGATACATTGTGTATAAGTATTGTCGGGTCCTTATTTCATTTAGGTTTCATAGTCATAAAATTAAATATTTGAGTCATCAAAATATTGTATTGAAGGTAAAGTCAAGTTGGTCACAGTGTCAAGTCAAAATAAGGTGTATTGTTAGTCTTTATTCATTTTATAGTCCTCATGGTTATAAGTTTTTATAACTTAATCCGCGTTCAAGTTTTTAGTATTTTGGTCTATGTTAATGGTAAAGTGGTAGTTCCCACTCAAAGTTAAACAAAAAATAAAGTGTCGTTATTTATTGTCAGTCTGTCTAGGTAAATAATTTTGTAAAAAAGGGTGCATTTTCGGTTGTATCCGACACCTATCTCACTATGGTCAAGAAAAGAAGAAAACAATGTATTCTCATGGAACCAATTACCATGGAGAGAGACATAAAAAATATACAAGATCAAGAAAATTCAGCTATGCTAAATTTAGAAGAAGGATATGAAGGTGACAGTGAATTTGAACCACCTAGATCTCTAAAAATAAAAAGGTTGATAGCTAAAGAATACAAAGACCATCTTTTACGAAAAATGAGAAGTTTGGAAAAGAAGTCTGAGCACATTTCTCTGACCTAAGTGGTATGTCAATTGGAGGATGGAGGCAACAGAGGCAGGAGGACAATCAGCGTCCTCGAGTTCGTCACTACCTCAGAGGCCGCAAACTACTTTAGTGACATCTTTGTGTCTTGTGTGATGAATAAGAATAGATGAGCATCCCTGTTCCTGTGTGCAGTGTAGTGCTTGTGTGTCCCCCGTGATGATAAATTGTACCATTGATACTATTACAGGAAGTGTTCTTGATCGATGATTTGATGGTTGATGTGAATTGGTTGAACGGTCCTAATTCATGTATTCATCTAATAGGTTGAACGGTCCCTAGATGATGTAGTTCCCACAGTCGGTGTTGAGGATCGAGACCATGTGTAAGCTGGAAACGAGAGCATGCATCGCTTGTTGAAGATGGTGTTTTCCCCGTGTTCGCACTAAGGGGGGGAATGTTATAAATATCATAGTGCTCTCATTATTATATATTGTAATATTATTAATATGAGTTATATTATAACTCATTATTAATAATATAGGTTTGTTATATTGTTTCAACAATATAATTTTGTTATACCCATAATGATATTAACGGGTTGTTTTGTTGTGTGACTTCCTGGTTTGTAGGAAGTCAGTTTTCTATTTCCATGGCTATTTATTAGCCTCAGTATTATTTGTAATCTATGTTGAATACAATATCAAACTATTATTTTCCTGTGTGACAATATTGTTGTACCAATAAATTCACCCTTTCTCTTTCAACTCCAATTTGAAAACACAAATAATACAACTGAGTATGAGGCTCTCATCCTTGGTTTAAGCATGGAAAAGAGATGGGGAACAAGAATCTCCTTGTTCATGGAGATGCAGAGATGATTGTAAAACAGTCGAGAGATCTTTTCAAGTGAAGAATAGAAGGTTAAAACATTACAGAATCTAGTTTGGGATTCCATTGAGTTTTTGCAATGCCTTTTCAATTGAAGCCATGCCAAGGAAAGAAACACAGGGCTAATTCATTAGTTGTCTTGGGGTCTCTACCGATCCCTCATCCAGATTTCTCCCAAGATAAATTCACCATTGAGATGATTCATAGGCCTAGTGTACCCGATACAATGCAAACAATTGGCGGAGTGTCTTTAATGATGATGCACTTGCTTTCCTTCCTTGAACTCGAGATAATTTTGACTAAAGGTTGTACTTTCAAGGAAGTGGAAATCTACCTAGAGAGTGTGTGCCCCCCGAATGAAGAAGATAACAAAGAAGAAATGGATCATGATGGATGCATAAAACTAAAAGGTAATAAGATACATAAAGGATTGGTAACTTTGGAAGAGTTATTTGATAAACAAGATAGGTCCATCAAGTCCAAAACTTGAAGAACAATGCTCTGAATATGAAAAGGTAAACATTGGGAATCTTAATGAACCCATGTTGGTAAACATTTGAAAGTCCTATACACAAGAGGAGAGTGAGAGAGAAGTGAATCTATTAAAAAGGTATGTTGATGTTCTTACATATTCTTATGATGATCTCAAGACTTTTCAGCTAAAAGAGATGCAACATTTCATTCCTCTAAAACTCGGGATCAAGCCCTTCTAGGAAAAGAAGAGGCAAGTATAACCCTAAAATTGTTGATACAATCTTTCAAAATATCTAAAATTTATTGAAGGCTAAGATAATTTTCCCCATTCACCATTCAACGTGGATTGCTAATATTGTGCCTATGTCGGGAAGAAGAATGGTGAGATTTAGATTTTGTTGATTTTAGGAATTTGAGTCAAGCCTCCTTAAAGGATAATTATCCTCTCCCCATAATAGATCAAGTTTTGCAGGATGTTACAGGTTCAGAAATGGTGTCCATGCTTGATGGATTCTCAGGATATAATCAAGTAGAAGTGAGTGCTACAGATCAGCATAAGACTGCCTTTACCACTCCTTGGGGCACCTTTTCTTACAGAAGAATGCCTTTTGGCCTCATCAATGCTGGTGCAACCTTTTAGAGGGAAATGTACCTATCCTTTGGTAGTATCAAGGGAAAATTCATAGTTGTATACCTTGATGATTTGACTATGTTTTCAAAAACCAGAGCTGATCATTTCCAACACCTTGAAACTATCCTCCAAAATTGTAGAGAGCATGGAATCTCCTTGAATTCCAAGAAATTTGTCTTTTGTGTCACTGAGGGAAAATTATTGGGACATGTTGTCTCCAAGGATGGAATCAAGATTGATCCAGAAAGAGTCCAGGTAATTTAACAGATCCCTCTCCCCACAAGCAAGAAGGGTGTGCACTCTTTCTTTGGCAAGATCAACTTCTTAAGAAGATTCATGCCTAATTTTGCTGAGCTTACTTTGAACATAGCCCACATGATGAAAGTGAAAAGAATTTTGGTTGGTCCTATCAAGGAAAGGTTACATTTGAAAACATCAAGAGAGTTATAGGAAAGACTCCAATCTTAGCATGCCCCGATTATAGCAAGGAATTCATTATTTATTAATATGTTAATGAAAGTACTCTATCTACTATGTTAACCTAAGAGAATGTTGAAGGTCATGAAATACCCATAGCATTCATGAGTTATATTTTGAAATCCCATGAGCTGAAGTACACCATGATGGAGAAACATGATTTTGCAGTGGTCAAAGATGTGAAGCAATTTCATTTTTACATCCTCAACTCTCATTCTATTGTGCTTGTGTCTGATACAACTATTAAATCCATTCTTACACAACAAGAATTTGGAACCAAGAGAGGAAATTGGGTAGTCAAAGTTTAGGAGTATGATCTTAGCATCAAACCCACCAAGCTAGTTTGAGGAAAGGGCTTATGTGAACTCATTGCTAAAGGATCTGATGCCAAATTGTCCAAGGAGGAAGTTGATATCCTATTCTTCTTTTCCTCAGCTCAACTAATGAATGGTATGTTGGCATTTCACACTTTCTTACTTATGGAGAATTTCCATCCCATTTGAGTTCTAAGGATAAGAGAGCCATCAAATTAAGGTCTACGTAATATGTGTTATGGGAAAATGCATTTTTCAAACGAGGCATAGATGGAAGGTTTTTGAAATGTGTCAACAAATAGCAAAAAAATAAATTATTCTTAGCCTTTCATGACCAGACCTATGGAGGTCATTTCTCTTCTACTTTGTCAAAGCCCAAAAAATCCTCCGTGTTGGGTATTATTGGCCTACCCTATTCAAAGATGCATCAAAGTGGGTAGATAAGTATGAATCATGTCAAACCTTTGTTGGAAGACCTAAATTGGCTGCTTTACCTCTCAAACTAGTGGTAATTGAGGAACCTTTTCAACAATGGGTTTTGGACTTCATTGAGACACTCAATCCACATTCAAGTGTAGGGCATACTCATGTTTTGATTGCTACTGATTATTTCACCAAGTGGGTGGAAGCCATTTAAGTTAAAAGTACTACTTCTAAAGTAGTATACAACTTCATCAAGGATCACATCTTAATAAGGTTTGGGATACCAAACAAGATTGTCACCGATAATGCGTCCAATTTTTATTTTGTCGAGATGATGGATATCTGTTATTGTTATGGCATTTCCCTTGCCCACTCTTTATATTACTATCCCCAAGGGAATGGGCAAGCAAAATCAACTAACAAGAACTTGGTCACCATTGTTCGAAAGCTTGTTAATGACTCTTAGAGGAATTGGCATAAGAAACTATATGATGCTTTATGGGTAGATAGGATTACACCTAAGAGAACCATTGGAATGTCTCCTTTTCAAGTGGTATATGGAGTTGAAGCTCAGCTTACCAATGACATTGGAACTACTAGCCTTACATTTGATGAAGGCCATTGAGGATGTCAACTTTACCAATTCATTAGAAAATAATTATGTACCTCCGAAGTTGAATGAAGATAGATTGCAAGTGGTGGTTGTGAATATCAACTCATCAACTTAAGGTAAAAGCTTTTTTGACAAAAATCTAAACCCAAAAATTTTCAAGTGGGAGAGGTGTTCTTCTTTGGGAAAAAGGCATGAACCTCAAGGCATCCATGGTAAATTTCATTCCCTTTGGCTTGGTCCTTTTAAAATTAGACATTTTTCTAGTGAGAACTCTTTTACCTAGATTACATGGATGGTTCTCCCCTCCCACTTCCTTAAAGTGGGAAATTTTGAAGTTGTTCAAAACCTCCCTCGTACATTTTGTAGAGCATTTTTCTTTCCTTGTTTTTGTTTTGGTTGGTTTCCTTCTTGTGTTCTCTTATGTGTTGGTATTTCTTCTTTTTACTCCATTTCCCATTGGCTAAGAAACCGATTCAATTTGATTACCCATAATTCTCAAAGGTTCTTGATTTTTCCTCTTTCCTCTAGAAAATCATCCCCATAAGGAGCAGCTATTGTCCTCTCAATTTTCCACACCCTTTCGAATCTAGTTTCGTGAAAATTGGAGCCCGCCATAAAATAAATTCATGTTTCAAACTCCTCATATGCTCGTTTTCATTTCCCATGTCATTTTAAATCAAAATTTCCTCAGTCTGTTGTTGTTAAAACATTTTACCTATTTCTAATGGATGGGAAATGATTTTAGTTCTTCTTTTATGCATTTGGAATGCGTGGGACCTTACATCTTTCATTTTTAACCTTTTGTAGAGAAATAAATTCTTCATCGGGAGTAAAAATGGCATTTTCCTATTTCCTGAAACTTCCTATATTATTTTCCCCATCAAATTCTTTCTCAAAAGGTGAAGCTACGTGTTTTCTTCTCATTGGGTGCGTTCAGGATGGGTTTCTTTTTGAACTTATCACTTTTGGTGATTTTGGAAAAAATGTTAGATTTTCCCCATGTCCCCATGGGTCCTGATTGCTTTGGAGTATTTTTGTGAAGTTCGAGGTGATGGATACATTTTATTCTCTAAGGCATTATGGCGGAAGAGTGAAAAGTTCTAAAATGACCCGTGGCCCCACTCACGTGAAGGGATAAATTCTAAGTTGAAGCCCGTAGAAAATTAGAAAAGGACACATGGCCTACTTTGAAAATTCAATGATAGAGGCATGGACTTTCAGGGCAAAGATTAGATTTTTCCCCTTTTCAAAATAGATAAAAAGCGAAGCACATCCCCACAACCAATCAAGTGATGCCATGTGTTGAAGAATGAAATAGGGACACGTGGCCATTTTTCAATTCATATGTGCTTTGGCGGATCGGCGGAGGACTTTAGGAATTTTAGCTTTGTTTCCACAAGGGTGAAAATTTATAAAGTAACCTGCGGCCCGACTCATGTGAAGGGAAAATTTTTAAGTTGAGGCCCACAGAAAATTAGAAAGGACACATGGCCTATGTTGAAAATTCAATGGTGGGGGCATGGACTTCCGAGGGAAAGTTGGTATTTTCTCCCCCTTTTCAAAAGTGGATAAAGTATAAAACTGAAGTGCATTCCTGTAACCAGTCATGTGATGCCACATGTTGAAGAATGAAATTGGAATAGTGGGCCTGCAGAGGAAATTGAGAATTTAATCATTTTTCACCAAAGCGTTAAAATCTTGCAAATTGACCCGTGACCCCTTTTTCCAATCATGGTGTGCCACGCATTCACATTGAAAAGTCAAAGTGGGCGGTGGAGGTTTTTGAGAATTTGAGATTTTTGTTAAAAAGAGTTTAAATGGAAACCATGTATTTTGACCACTCAAATGGCACCACATGTCGACCGAGCATTTCTTTGGGGTGGAGAAAATGAGAAATCATACTTTTTCTCCCAAATGTTAGGAAATGCAAATTTCTCCCCCAGGGTCATCGTTGCTTGGATCTTGCCATGTGTAGGGTCCAAATTTGAAGATAAAAGGGGAAAATATAGCCAAATGCAATCATCTCGGTTTTCAATTCCATTAATAAACTAGAGCTCCAAAGAATTCAAATGTGAACCATTCTTCATTCTTCTCTCTCTATTTATTTTTCATTTATTCATGAGATGCGTTTTTGGTTTTTGTGGAGAAAAATCGATAATTTTAAAGAGATGTAAAGTTTGGTTATTAGAAAATAGATTTTATCGGGCATACACGATAAAAAGGAGGAAAATTTACCAATAAGCACTTGAGTGTTATGAAATTGGTTAGGTAGAAATGGCAAGACCACATGAAGAAGAAAACTATGAGATGCCCCCTGCTAAAGTAATCATGCTCGAATCGATGAAATATTCACCTTTTTGAACCTCCAGTTTTCTTGAGTGAATTTGTTTCATGTCACTTTCCAAAAGTGGATCCGCAACAAATTTTATTCCTTTTGGATATTATTTTCTTAGGGACAAATATGGATGTACATGGATTGTTATAAGAATATGGTTTTGGCCACGGGAAAGGGATTTAGGTTTTCGGGAAGGTTGTAAATTCTTAAGTAACTCAATACATAAGTTCTTTCTTTTTTATTTCCTTTATTATCTCTCTCTCTCTCTTCCTAGTTCAATGGATCATTTGTTTTGCATTCAATAGAAACTTTGTGTTCACATGTAATATTTAGAACTTTGTGTCGCATATTTTCATCGGTGGTGAAGTAATTGATCCTTTTCTATATTTTCTTGGTTCAATGTGAGTAGGGAGATACTCTGCTATCTATATTTCCCAAAAGCATTGTTTTTTATTCCTTCTCCCATCTCTTTATTCTTCCATTCCTTCTAATTGATAATATTTTGAGTATGAAAACACACCAGGATACTAGGATCCAAACATTGATAGTTGTAGATTTGTACATTTGTTTTTCTAGCTTTCAATAAGGGAACCTCTCTCATTAAAGAGGAGGAACACGTTTGTCCTCTGACTGTGGTTTCTAGCCTTGTTCCATTCTAAAACCCAACATGCCACAAACCTCCTTTCATGCACCTTCATGTGTTAAAGTACCTATCCATTATGCCTTTCACCAAGTAGTTTCCCATGTTGCAACCTACCTCATGTTACATTGTGTGTCCATTCATCCACAAGTGGTCTTTGTTTAAGAGCAATTTTTATGTATCCACACCTTTACTTCAAGCACCTACATAATATATCTCTATAAATAGCCATATTTAAGATAAAGTTCAAGTTAAATCCATTTATCCTATATATACTCCACCCCACACTAAAATTATGTGCGGTCCTCTGTGCATGAATTTAATAGATAGTAATCAACTTTTGGTGCAAGCGCACTTATTACACAAAATAATGAACTAAATTGAAAAAGCATAGTAATGATGAAAGGAAACACATATAAATGAATGCATTAAAAGAAATCTAATCTAATGGAAATACTACCTTATTACAAACACCAATAAGACTTATTTATAGTAGGGCTTCATCCTACTCCCGTTGAAGTAACTAGGAAATTGTGTTACATCCAATGCATGTAACTGGCAAGCACCTAAATCAAGTATGTAAGTCACAACATATGGTCCTAACCAATGCACTTTGAGCTTTTAGGGTGGTGCAAGAAATTGGAGACATAAAGAAGAACCATTTGTCCAACTTCAATCTTTTTATCCTTAATATGCCTATCATGTCATGCCTTCTACCTAGCATTTTCCGTCTTCTAACTCCATCTAGAAATGGCACGCCTTTCATCCAACTGCATCAATTTATCAATATGCTCTTTAAGTGGTTGTTCATCATCTAGACCTCCCGCACTCATAATACATAGTGAAGGTAACATAAATTCCACAAGAAAAGCATCCTCCGTGCTAAACACCAATTGAAAGGGTGTGGCTTTGTTTAGTCTTGTGTAAGTTGTCATGTATGCCCAAATTACATAAGAGAAATTATCATCATAATCCTTCCTTTGAACATCACAAATTTTAGTTCATGTATGACCCAATATCTTATTGAAAACCTCATCATTGTCATTATCTTATGGGTGATATGGTGTTGTTTTATGGTGTGCCACTATAAATTATACCAATAATATATTGATTGTCTCATTAAGGAAATGAGTTCCCCTATCACTTTTCAAAGTCAATAGGCATCCATACCTATTGATAATGTTCTCCCATAGAAACCTTGTTGTTGTAGTTGTTGTTTAATCCTTTGTGAGCACCGCTTCTACCCACCTTGTAAGATATTCTGTATAAGTAATAATGTAGCGTGATCTAGTCCAATGCGCAGGTTAGGAAATAGGACCCATAAAGTCAATTTCCCAATTTTCAAAAGGTTCTACACTTGTAATGGGTCTCAAAGGCATTTCATGTCTATGCTGAGGCTTCCCAAGGCACTGATAGTGATCACACACCCTAACATATTCTTTACAATCCTTATATAGTATTTCCCACCAAAACTAGCCAACAAAATCTTATACATAGTTATATCCCCAAAGACATAATGTCCTCCTAAAATACCACCATGAGCTTCCTCCATAATAGCTTCACACTCATGCTCAAGCACACACCGACACAAAAATTCATCCCAACCTAGTTTATATAAATCTCCACTAATCAAAATATAAGGTTCAACGTGTATGGCAAGTTGTTTATTCTATAAACTCTTCATCCCTTTAAGCACCACACCAGTACGCAAAATTACAAAATATCTTCTAAGTTAGAGGGCGCATGGTTCAATCTACAAATTTGTGCATTCAAGCATTGTATCCTCAATGCTCTGTGCATCCTCACCTAAATTAATCCTTGATAAATGATTTGGTCCAGAATTACTCTTTTCTAGATTTACCACAACTATAAATTCAAATTCCTAAAACAACATAATCCAACGGCATATGTGCCCCTGCAAAACGGGCTTGTTTACCAAGTACTTTAGTGCCATGTGATTTGTATAGAATATAAATAGGGTAGCCAACAAGTATTTTCTAAACTTATGTAGCACGTAAATCATGGACAAGGCCTCGTCTCTATAGTTATATAATTTTGTTCAGTTGGGGTCAACTTCCTACTTACAAAATAAATGGGATGATCAACAATCCCCTCACCAAGTTGTGTTAATATTGCACCAATGGCCATGCCATAGGCATCCACATACACATGAAAAGGTTTGTTCCATAAAGGAAATCACAAAATAGGCATTGTAGTAAGCCTTTCCTTTAATGTTTCAAACACGCGTTGTTGTGTTTCACCCTAATGGAACTTTCCCTTACTCTTCAGCAATTCCTCCAAGGCATGGAAATCCTAGCATAACCTTTGATAAACTTCCTATAATAACCTATGTACCCCAAGAATCTATGCACCTTACTCTGGTTAGTAGGTTCCTCTAAGCCCAAAATAACAACAACCTTAGTAGGGTCTACCAACAAGCCTTCTTTATAGATAATATGTCCCAACAAAGTCCCAAAGGGTGTAGAAAAAACACACTTCATAATGTTTAAGGAGATTCTCAACTACCGACACCTCTCAAACATAATTCTTAAATTTTCACGATGATATTTTTCTAGCCTATAAACTATGCAATCATCCAAGTAAACCTATAAAAACTTATGAATGAAGTCATGGAATTTTTATACAACAATGCATGAAAATAATGTAGGTGCATTCTTCAATCCAAAAGGCATGACTGTGTATGCAAAACTTCCCCATTCAGTGGTGAAAGTTATCTTTTCTTGATCCACTTCAACAATCCTCACCGATGATATTTAGAAAATACATCGGTGAAGGTGTAGATCTCATGCCCTATAACATCTTCTAGAATTTCTTCAGGTAAAGGTGTGGAAAATGGATCTATTACACATGCAGCATTCAACTCCCTATAATCCACACAAATTTGTATCCTCCATATTTCTTTATAATTATCACCATAGGGCTGACCCACTATGACTCCTCAATGGGCTCAATTATTCTAGATTTCAACATCTTATTAATATTCTTCCTTTACCTTGACACGTAGATTAGGATTCATCCTATAAGGCCTCTTCCTTACTAGGTGTGAACCTTTAACTTGATCCTCATTTTTCCTAAAGAGTTATGTACTCCTTTCAACTCATAATAGCCTCTAGGAAATAAGTCTTGGAATTCAAGAAGTATCTCAATGATCTTTACAACCTCTAAACCAAACCAAGTAATCACCAATGGTGGCCTCATTTACTTTAGCATGTGTCCTAATGTTGACCTTCTTCATTTTCATATTCTCATGATACGTGCGCACCTTCTTGTCTACACTATATAATACCTAGCATGTACCCATAATATGATCATCCATATTCTCCACTTCTTCATCATTAATCATGTAGACCATTTTACCTTTTTCCTTTTCTAGGTAGGTACGCCCAAGTTATCCTCCATCTGTCTCTTCTTCTTCAAAATGTGCCTCCAGATTTGACTCACCTAGTAACTCCTGAATAATCTCCTCATGCTTTACACTATCTTCTATTGTCAAGTTATTCATAACCTATAATGCCTCATCAACTAGAGGGTTAGTAGAAAAATATTTAAAGGTATTAATCATACCTGTAATCAATTCTCACCAATTCCTTGTTTCTCTATTCAATTCTACATAGACATACCATGCATGCACACATCCTCACAAGGTGAAGTAGAACTTGTGCACCCACAGTGAAGGTGGTAAGGCCTCCTGCCCCTCTTTCTAGAGTCTCTCACACTTCTAAACATGATGTGAAGAAGAATCCTTCCCATGGAATTCACATGTCTTGGTAGGCACATTACTCCAAAGAAATCTAGCAGAGAAGATGATTCTAACTTCTCGCCACTCTACAATATCATCTTTATGTATCATCCACCAGTGTGTTGTTGTCCCATGCAAGGTATACACCAACATATTCCTTCTTTCCACTTTATTTATCCACTGGGCTTCCATAGTGCATAGAAATACTTCAATATTTCCTTCTCATGTGTACCTTGGTACCTAGTTATTGCCCAAATGCCTAACATAGCATGACCTACTTATGCTCATAATTGTACTCTTCATCTCATGCCCAATAATTTCATAAGTCCCATGTGCCCAATTATCATAAGAAATGTTGGTTGTATCACTCATAGATTGTGCATCATCCCATTGAATAACTCCTTCCTTTGATGGCTTAAGTACTTCAGGATCTCTAATGGTGTGCACATAAATTCTATTCAAATCCTCTTCACTCAAAGGTTCCACATAAGGTGCATATTTTCTGTTCATCAAAAGAATGATCACGCACTCTATTTTGTTCTCAAAACTGATGTAACCCTTATTGAAGCATAGATCAACATTATTTTCATAACACCAAGGAGCCCAAGAAATGCCAAAAATTTATCTTCTTCAACAAGTGCCAAGACTTCAAAATCCCCAGTAAACTTGGCCCCTTGTATAGTAATAGTGGCATCCTTCGAACTCCAATGGGCATGGCTTTAGTCTTGTTTGCCATATATAACACATTTGAAGATGGTTGTAATGGTGGCCTCCCCATCTAATTCCACATTTCCAAGGTGAGTACATTCACTTCTACACATGTATCAATCAAAATGTTACTCAGTAGTCATCCATCAACAATTGCATTCAGATTTATTTCTTTGTCATAATAAATACTATGAGGAGGTAAGTTAGCATGTAAATTTTTTCTCTCACGATCAACTCCAGCACACGGAATATTTCTCCTTAACCATTCCACTAATAAAGGAATGATGTTTTCTTCACACAACATCTTATAAACCTCCTTCAATTCATCAACATCTTTCTCTGGGAGCTTAATTTTTTTGGATGTTATAACTTCCGTGGCTACTCCTTCAAGAACTGTATCTCACCCTACAAATTCTCAATTACCTTTATAGTCTCTTGATAGAATTCCTTTTAATCGGTAGGATATGAATACTTTTCATGTAATACCTCATGTTTTGTAATAACAAGTTTTTGTTGTGGGGTTTCATGCATGCGTGCGACCTCGGTGTGTGTAGTAATATTCACCAAGATACCTCTAGGTCAAGAGTTAACTTTGATATCCACTAATCTTCTATAACATGCTATAATCTAACCATCCCCAAGCCTTTCTCCTTCTTGTGATTCTTTCTCAGGTGCTCATATAAATCTAGGAATTCTTCATAATTGTTATTCTTTCGCACCAGAGAAAATAATATTCGAGGGCACTCACATTTATAGTGATCGAGAGGATCCATAGGTATAACATGTTCCATGGGGGAACTCACTTCTTCCACCACCATGACATCATCATGTTACCAATTTAATCTACCTTGAGAAAAAGACTTTAAAATCGATCAGGAAATTTTTTTGAAAAAATCTTCGCACAAAAGATCTCTACATCTTGAAGTTTCTCCAAGTCCCGAAGTCTAAAAATTTGGATTTCAGACTTTAGGGATTTTCCCTTTCAAGGTTTAATTGACTTAAATTTGAAACTATGTGTTCCAAAGTCTGAAACCTCGAAAGTTTTAAATTTCATACTTTTGGGTTCTGGAACTCTAATTCATGATTTTAGAAATTTCCTTATAGAGTTCCAAAGTCAAAACCACAAAATTCTAAAATCTAATACTTTCGGGCTTTTGAGTTTCAGAACTAATGGTCATGATTTTTGAAAAAATCCTCTCAGATTTTGAAGTCTGAAAGTCCAAAATTTCATACTTTCAGGGTTTCAAGTTTCGAAACTCTCCCGATCATTAACGATTCATTTTCTTTGGACTTCCAAAGTTTGAAAGACCAAAAGTCTGAAATTTTAGACTTTTGAGCTTTCAAGGTTCGGAACTCTTCCAAGCCATTTTACAATTTTTCATTCCTTAATCTCTGAAGCTTGAAACCTCAAAATTCTAAATTTCAGAATTTTTCAGGATTTTGGGTTTCAGACTTTTAGAGCTCTTTGTGCATTTAATTCCCACCTACCTCCATATGGATTGAATTTTCACCATTAATATCAAGTTTTTCTATTTAAATCACATTTTCTCCCTGTCACTTTTACCTGAAACTTTGCTCTGACAACCAATTTTACTATATTTCATACTTTTTGACATCATTCTCAAGGTATTTTTTATTTTGGTCTTTTTCTTTTTGGTTTAAGATCTTTTGTTTTCTTCCTCCTTATTTATTTTCTTTGTTCTTCCTCTGCATACCTTGGGAAATGAAAAATCTATTGCCCACCATGATTCCATGATTTGATTTTTTACAAGCACTCGTAGTTGTAGGGATCCTCTCGAGTTCTCTAATTTTCCCCCTCGGTGCCTTTTGTTTTTTAGATTTCAAAGATTCATATTTTGAAGAACTCTCTTTTCAGTATTTGAAGCCTTAGATTGTTCGGCGCTTCTCATTTTAGGGATTGTGCCATTCAGACTTGGATCCCTCATTTTTGAATTTCAGAGATTTCCATTTTGGAATTTTGGACTTCTTCATTTGGAGAGTTGTATTTCGAGTGTTTTTAGACTTCTCCACTTTGGGTTTGTTGAACTTGTCTTTTATAACTTCTCCACTTCATATTTTTGGAGGTTTTTGATTTTCAGGTTTTAAGACTTCTCCGATTCAAATATTTCCATTTCAGAATTTTGGAATTCTCCTCTTCGGGTTTCTAATTTTTAGGTTTTCAGAGGTTAGATATTTTTAGGTTTTTAGACTACCTTCTTTGGCATTTTAGAATGCAAAATTTGATGTCTACTTCCACTTCCAAGGGAAAGGAAAAAATGAAATACTCGTTCCTCAAGGTTTCCCTCACTCTTTCTTATCTTCTAACCTGGGGAACATAGGGGACACCAACCTTGAAAAAAATCATTTTCCAAACAAATAGGCAAGGGTAAAGGCCCCAGAAACCATGGATGTAGGATATATATGAGCCATTTTTCCCACATCCATGCATTGCCCGGAATTTATTTTGGTGTAGAGCACACTATGATGAAGAATCTATTTTAGTTAAAGATGCCAATGGCAAAGTCGTGATCTACTTGGACCCATATTTCTTGAAGATTTTCTCAAACTCCCTAATGTTGAAGACTACACAACCATTTCACCAGAATCAGCAGTGGAACATTGGGACAAAGAAGCAAAATTGTGCACGAGGGTCATGTTGAAAACTTATCTGGCCAAGAGCTTTGCTAAATTACCAAAGACCATACATTAGTCAGATTTTATTCAAGAGGTCAATGAAATTATTGTGATACTAAGAAAAGTCTCAGTCTTCCTCAATGAAGGAATTTCAGGAGTGTATGTTCTTATATATCGCGACCATAAAAAATAATAAGGAATTTATCATATGGGGGAGCATATCAGGAGCTCCATTTTCTATTGGTTGAGTAGAGTGCATTCTTTAAAATGTTTCTATATGACATCCTTCTTGGTTTATGTCACATGTACCATGGGATATTTCATCGGATTAAATACTGGGGGTATTCTAATCAATTCTCAAATCTACAATTTCTATTCTCAAGTCACATGGGATGAGGGAAGAAAACACTTACGCAGATTAACGATGCCCTTGTTTTTGTTATCCTCTACCATTTTGATAAGGAGTTGTATAATCAGAGGATTTCTGATGAATACTTTAAAAAGTGTGTGAGTGGGGAGCTATCTATCTTTAGTTCCCCACATTTACTTACATTCAAATTCCTCGTTTTGTGGGTGCTCCCAACAAGCTACCTAGATGTCCCACTGACAAGTGGGTCTTATTAGAATTGGTCAAAGCAATTATTGGATTACCACAAGATCTAGAATAAAAGGCACAAAGTGGGAATGTAATTCCCTATTTCAATTAGTAGATACACTTGCCCAAATATTTACAAGGCCAAGAATGTAGATGTGGAAATGGCAGAGGTAACCTTGAGAACTTTCCATCCACGGACCAATTTTGACTATTGGGAAAAATTCAAGTGAGATAGGTCAGTCCAGTTCCCATGTGCCCTAGTTAGAAGATATTTGGATCCATTGTCGGGATGAATTTATCATTCGACAAAGAGATTATGAATGGATAACTTTGGATGAAGTTCAAAAATTTGGAATAGCCAACGTACCAAAAGACATGCAGGATAATGATGAAGTTTTGGATGAATTGTATAAAAGTAATAATATTGCCAATCAACCATTTCCATGGATTGATTGGTATGTGGAAGAATGTTGCAACACAAAGGAAAGGGTAGGACCCATTTTGCAAAGAACTCACAGTTGGTTAGTTACCTTGGGAATATCACCATAGGGGTTAAAGAAACCTAAAAATACAAGGGCCCCATCAACCATGAGCCAACCCACACCCATAAAGGGAAAATGGTTAACCCAAAATACCCATACTATTAAAAAAAATATTTCATTTGTTGTTGGGAGCTCATCTCTTTCAAATTCATGCTTCCAATAGCACTCTGTGACATAAATAGTTGAAGTCGGGTGATTCTCCTAGTGTCCCACAAGACCCATCATTTACCTCTTCTTTTCCATTTTCCTTCCCATATCAGTTCCTTCCACTTCTACCATCATTTCTTCTTTACCATCACCTTCCATGGCCCAAGTATTCTCATCCCTTCTAGTTCTCTCAGCTAGAGAAACTATTGAGTCACCCATTTCTACCTCACTTCCCTTAACACTTCCATTTCCTCCATCTTATCCCCTAACATTATTATATCAACTCCTATGGTGGTCCTCACATCCACCCCATCCATAACTACCACTAGCATTCGGTGCCAACTAATGTTGTTCGTACTCTTTTGGTCACTAATATTTTAGGTACTGAGTCAACTTTGCTATCTTCATCAACATCAACCATTCTAGAATGGTTGTTCCAACAAACTCCAAAGCAAAAGAAGAAAGTGCCTCTGGGAGATGTGATAGATCTAAGCATATTGGAACATACCCTAAAGAGACAATCCAAGAGGCCAAATATTGTTTCAAGCTTGATGGTGAATGCATCTAGGGAATGAGTTGTGGAGGTTTCCACTCACATTGAGGGAAAAACTAAGGAAACAATTATATCTGGAGAAATATGATAAGGTTAAAGCTTCCAAGGATGAGCTTAATTCCAAGGTCAAGAAGCTCACTACATTGCTATGAAAAGTAACAAAGCCAACTCCATCTACTAAGGTCTCAACTACTACGGCCATGATGGTTTCATCTAATATTGATGATATTTCTTATCACAAGATTGAAAAGATAGGCCAAAAAGGGAGATCAGTAGATGGATGGATGGAACATATATTACAGGATGTTGACCCATTGATTAAAGAAGTTGTTAAGATATACAATGATTTGCAGGTTGGGAAAACTACTATTTGTAAAATGGATGAAGCTTTTTTAGAAGATAATAACAATCTGAATTTGAATTTGGAAACATGGAGTGAGATTAGAGAGGAAGATTCGGATCTACTCCTATAGGAGGACGTAATCAATGATGTTACAAAGTTGTTCGAATATCAAAAAGCCATGGAATTCCAAAGTGTCGTGTCTTTGTAAGATCTAATTAATAAGTTAGATGATAAACTAGTGGAGATTATGGATGCTTTGAATGACATATCAGAGGATTTTGACATTGTTAACTATAAGTTCTTCAATGAAAATATCGATGCTCTTCTAGAGGATAAAATCAAGTATAATTTTAAGGATTTGGTGAAACATGATGATGAAGTTACTAAAAATTCCGGTAGTGAATCTATTGATAGGTTGGTTTTATACAAAAATTTCAAAAGAAGATTGAAGAAAGTTTTGAGTAAACTTAGAAGAGTCCCCACTAAAATAAAGAGGGAAATTAAGATAGTATATGTGGTAAATCACTATGCATGTGGGCCCGGGGATGAGGAAATTCAAGGAATCATTAAATGCTTCATCGAGTATAAACATCAAATGGTTGCATGGGAGGAAACACAAAAAAACTTGCAGATGAGGAAGGAATTGTAGGACTAGGCTAGAGCTGAGTGGCCACGAAAGGATAGATCCAAGCTCTGGATTGGTCGAGTTACAAGGTTAATCGAGCCAAACCTTTGCAAAAAAATCGATTTTCATGGGAGCTTGTCCCCTTAAATTAATGGCATTTCTATTTTTAGTAAATGTTAGTTAAGGGCCCAGCCATTGTAATGGCTTGGCCTTGAAGAAGTTATAAATAGTTGGGTTTATGGATCCATTTGGGAGAGGATATTTTGGTGAAGTTTCTCTTCAAGTTTGGAAGAGTGCTTGGATATTTAAAGAACCTTTTAAATATATTTAGAGAGATATATTTCCTTGAAGAACCTAATTTATCATGCCAAATTTTTTATTCATATATGCTTTGTGAATGTATGATTCCTTGGTATAGATGATTATCTTTCCTTTATTTTAGATTATTCAATTTCATGTAATGGAAAAGTGATATAACCATATTTTATGTCAGTTGTGGAAAGAGTCTTTTCCTTCGTTATTTAAAGTTATATTATCATTATCCATCATCAGCAAAATGAATGTTTAACATGTGCATGTGTTTTATCCTCATGGTTAGTTAATTGTGTGTTCAATCCAATTTGGTCTCTCTATTTTGTATGATTCAAGTTTTAAACAAAGGGAACATGTGCTTCTTGTTTATTGAATTTTATGCCCTTACTAGGTTATAATAGTGAAGGTGACTAATGGTATTCATATCCTACTCACATTAAACCTTCCTAAGATTCAACATATCCTTTTATTCAGTGCATCACCATCCCTAGTATAGTTTCCTTTTACAGATCTCTTTCCCTAAACCCCAGGAAAATGCTAGTCTAGGATTAGATAGCTATTTTATTGCACTAGGATTAGTACAACAATTAGTTTAGGAAGAGGAAGTTGTCCTTCTCTAGAGGTTCACCTCGAGCCAAATTCCTACAGCTTGAGAGGTGATCCCATGCATCCCAATCATACTAACGTCCTGTTCACATTCTAGCTAGTCGAGGGTGCGGTGATTGGGCTTAATCCTCCATGGTAACCTCTACCTATACCTATACCACCTCCATCATAGCATCCTTCATTATGATTATGATCATGATTCTCACCTTGTTCCTTTGAATTGTTTACAACACTAGCCTGATGTACACTAGTTTCAATGGCATCATGAATCTAATCAATCAATCTACAATTCTTTGTATCATGAGTGGTAGAATTACAAATCTTACAATAACAAGACACATTCTTTCTTATCATGTACTGAAACAATGGGAACCTACTTGAATCATGATCTAAGTGATAGATCTCACAATCCAACAACATGGTGCACACCGATTTATGAGGGAAACTATCCTTAGTATGTCCTTCTACTTCACAATTTGTGCACCAAATACCACTACGCATCTCATGAGCTGAATTAGCTGACAATTTTTCCAACTGTTTTGCCATAGATGCAATTTGAGCTTCCAAAAATGGGCTAACTCCAATGTCTACACTCCCTAACTACCTTAGGTGTGCAAAGCTGCCTCAAGCACCTTGAACATATCTCGTATAAGTTTTATGTGAGAGTTCCTTTGAAATGTGTGGTAAAACCCCAACAAACCATTGAGCATGCTGACTCGAGTGAATGTCATAAGATAAGTTTGATAATAAATTTTTAAGTGAGAATCATACTCTCTTACACTCTCAGCCATGCCCTACTTGATGTCCTTTAATGCATTGATGTTTTTCTACTCAAACTTAGGTACATGAAACTCTTCTCGAAAGCATCACGCAATGTGGTTTATTCTATGCACATTTGGTTCGGATGATATTTCCTATACCAACTATGCATGCATCCTTGTAAAGTAGTAGTCAACTAACTTTCCTTACGTTATGGAGCTATAATCCCCTAGCACACCATAGTATCTCACACATATGCATGTGCCCAACCGCATCTTCAATTCTTCTATAACTTCATAAGAAAAGGCACATCGGAAATAGACTTGTTGGGGTTTGTGCGGTTCGTGCCCACTAGATCCAAAACCTTTTTACCTCTTGTGTTCCCTCCTCCTCTAGAACCACCAAACCCACAAGATCCCAAGCCACCGATCCTCCTAATTCCCCTCATGTAGTGGGAAATGGACTAGAGGTACTACCTTGTGTCCCAATAATTTTTCTAAATTAAACCCCCACAGCCTACGTAGTTGTACTACTTTCATATATAATATAAACATTTTATATGCTCATGTTCTATGTTAATGACACACCAAAAATTATACCTCCAACTAGACCTCAAAATAAATCAAATGACAATTTTTCCCACATATATGAATAATATTTCTTATTAACTCCTAAAATTGATAGAAAATTAACTCTATTTGTCACTACTATACCACCCATACTAGCTTTCTTGTCAATGACTGACATAAAAACTATAAAACCAAGCACAAGGGCTAGGTTGTTGAGAGGCATCAAATGCACACCCATGGTCTTTGTAGTTTCAACCGGTGTACTTTCATCCGAAGCCTAAGAGGGTTCTCTGCCATGCTTACCTAAATGGGGGAGTACTAGATGCTCTGGTTCCACGTCTTCCATGTGAGTTCAAATCCTTCATGAGCCATCTCTCTCCACAACACCATTCATTCTGCAACATCACATTGCTTCACAAAATCCCTCTCATGTAATTCATTAAACTTAAGTTGTCTTTCTTCTCTCTTCCTTTCTACTACCTTGTCCACCATATTTCACCACACCTACTCCTACCCCCGCGTGTGGTGGGGTTTAGCTAGCCATAGGACATTGTTCCAAATCCAAGGTCATGATCAAGATCTTAATCACTAAAGGGATAATGTGTAAATAAGATCCTCTCGGGTTCACGTAGGAAATGAAACTCAATAACCTCTGGATAGGAATAAGTAGAAACGTGTACTCCAAAATATAGCTATTCAAAACACCACTCCACTAATGATCTACAACATGTGTCCAAGTCAGATCAATATCATGAAAATCTTGGAACTCTTCCTTTTTCTAGACATGTGCTCTATATCTCCAATTTATCTTTGATGTGTATGCTACCAACCACTCATACAAATCTTTAAGGAAGTAGAAAATAACGTCTCATAGAGATCGTGATACACATTATGTTTAACCCACATGTGTACATCAAATTCAGGTCTAGTATTAAATATGTGAGAAAATTCTTCCTATAAATTCTCTAACAAATCCTCAATGTTTTCCAAGGTCAACTGAGTACGTCTTCATTATGCAACATCCTAACAAGCAACTCAAAAGGAGGTCCGAAAATGGAACCAAATGTATTCTCTTATTTTACCAAACAACCCAAGGCACACTAAAACAACACCCAGGAAAACCTGAGTGCTCACCCGAAGTGCACAAGGGTACTAGGTCCCTCTTTTATGTAAGCTTTGTTAAGGAGTTAGCATGATAATAACACACATAGATATATTCTATATCTATAACAACAATGTAGTAATAAACCATAAATAGATCAAAATCATAATCATATACAAGAATAACTTATACAAGAATTAAGATTAGTTTTACCATACAATAACTAGTCATAGATATGTCAACAACCAATATCCAACCACAAAATATCCATTGTATTAATTACTTTAAAACACATAATCTAAATACATAAAAATAATGTCATCATAGGTCATGCGCGCACATAAACCAGAAACATAACTTCACTATCATATCTTTCCATATCTCCCTCATATTGTGCAAAGTAATACATATTTATAGGTAGTGAGGACTTTCCCTTCACTACTCATGCACTCTCCAAAGTAGGCTACATGTTAATAATAGCCATGTGCCCTTACATGAAAAAGACAAAATCATGTAAGCTCACTAATAATAGATCATCTAATAATATCAACTACGTAACTATCATATTAATAGCTCAAAAATATGCATGTCGCTTGATCTTCCACTTGTCCAAAATGGCCTTGCTTCACCTCCAAGTCTTCATGCTGATGTGTACCCCACACTCAACATTTATATTTAGCCTCATCATGCAAAATGGCTAAGTCCCGATATCACGCTTTCCTAGGAACACCTTGTTTTAGATACTTCTATGCACATCTACACCTTATTTCCTCTCACCCTCCCCTTCGCGCTTTTAGTACTTAGGTTATAATTCATCAACCTAATATGTGTACTCACATATCCACCCTAATAAAGGTGACACTCTATCTCTCATCGATAGGCACCTCTTCGACCGCATCCACAAACACAACAAGGAACATTATTAGTTATTCGATTAAAAATCAAAAATCTAATCAAAACATATCCAATTATCACCAATACATAGCAATAGGTACCAATCATACCTAATCGATGTCGATCTTGATGATCCACGCCGATCCTATATCACACTATAAGGGGGAAAAAGTATTTAAAAATATAAAAATGCACCTACCTATGTCTCGTGATGACCATCATCTCTTCTTTCCACTTCGCTAGCCTCTATCTATCAAACTCACAAAAATCACAAATTTATAGCAACTTATCACAACACACACAATGATCATAATGACCTCTTATGGTCATCCACCGCTTATATATAAGCACTTGAACTTGAAGGACATCGATTTTTAATCAAAGATCGATTAGTTACGAATCAATATTGATCTTATGTCCAAATTTACATTCTTCAATATTGTGCTTTTGGTCCCCGAGACTCTTTACAAATATAAACTACATCAAACCTACATTTCCCAACACACTACAAACTTTGTATCCTCGTAAGAACCTTTTCCTAACGCTTCCTACAAGTTTTACATCTTTAGTTGATAACTCCTTAGTTCCCCTATCACTTAAATTCTCGGTCAGGAAGCCCACCTTTGTGGAAATATATTTCATGTCCATTCTTGGGACATATCAAATTGAAACACATCTACTTACAAATGTAATCTTGCATTTATCCATCCATCCATTCATTCAAACTAGTGACCATCACATTGGCTTGTAATGGCCCCCAACTATCTAGCATAAATCTAACTATCTCACTCATTTTTGTCTAGTGGCTTGTCCATTACAAAAACTCCACAAAAAGGGAAAATGTAAAACACCGAATTAGGGAAACATAAATCTCGTAAGTACATACGCACTCTAGAACACCCATTTGTAATTACACATGGTCATTCTTATCTTTCTACCGAATTAAATTTACCATTTTATTGTTTGTGACCACCTTCAACCATAAAACAAACTAAAACAAACTTAAAACAAATAAATCAAACGGTCCAAAATAATCCCAATTTACAAACCCTCACATGATCTTAAAAAAATAAACCACCATGAAGCTCGAAAACACCATGAAAAGAAAAATGTTGAAACTAAATCCAATTTTTCCCACAATCGGCACCAATCGGTGGGAATCGGCATCGATCCATTAAATTGGTGATGATCCTATAAAACCAATTTCGGCATTTTCTCAAGGATTTTGAATCTTGAATTCAATTATGAGCTATATTCTGAATTCCATCTTCATATCCAACCTCCAAAATTGCTCATGACAGATCAAGTCCTTCAATCTCATGCATGTAATGACTATGAAGTAATCAAAATATCTAGCTATCTTAGACACCCTTTGGAGCAATCACCCCGCACATCCAATTATTTCAATTCCATCATCTTTCAAAGGTAATTCATTTTCTATGATTCTTGTAAAATTCCATTGTTCTTAAAATCTACTTTGGTAATCTAAGTACCCATGTCAAAAATAATTCAATCTTCTTTCCCTAACCTTATTTTAATCAATACAGTCTACTAGCAATTGTTAGTGATCACTCTGATTGACAAAAATTCACTAGATCGATGTCGATCCCTATAAAAATCTCTTATTTTACACTTCTCATACACCTTAGTCTATTTCTTAAAATCATATAATCATGTCTAATTAGTTGTTTCTTGAGAGCCTTTGTTTTACGTTAGATGACTCTTCCAGGGGAAACTTACAAACCAGACACCATCTTCGACCTGCCAATTGTGTGAAAACAACTCATGTGGGAAAAATCCGACATCGATTACGAATTAAGTCTTTGCACCATCATTTTCACACCCAATCCGGATGAGATTATTGAGTAGTTGGAATTTCTCCTCAAATAGATTTACGAGGCCAACCATTATTGGGAAGATGTTTTAAGCCCTCCCCAACCTGTCATCAAGGATGTTAATTGATTACTACCACTAGACATTACACATTTTAAATTTACTATTCTATATCATTTATAATATTGTCATGATTTACATATTAAATTTTTTAAGTGATTTGACACCTATCAAAGGAATCCCTTTGGCTCCTAGGATTGGCCTTTATGAAGCACCATTCTCTATTATTTTTTAACATCCTCTAGAAGAATACTCTCTTTGCCTATTTGGATCCACACATTTCGATGTTGTCTACGCATGTATCGTTAAACCCTATTATTTTCTAAGTTTTAGTGGTTTGTTTCACTTAATGAAATCGAATCCTAAAGTCTACTAAAAATGTATACATGAATATAGTATGAGTGGAAGTGCTAGTGGAATCCATAGTCATTGAAAAATGACTTAAGTAAAGAACCTCCTTTATGGATATGGTAAAAATTTTGAATGTATATATGTATATATGTATATATGTGTGTGTACATATGTGTGTGTGTGTATGTGTGTGTGTGTGTGTGTGTGTGTGTGTGTGTGTGTGTATGTGTGTATATACATATACATACATATGTGTACATACATACATATATACATACATGTGTATGTGTACATATACATACATTCATACATACATACATATATATATATATATAAGCGATGTTTTGTTCAAGCAATATAGTAAAGGATAGAAGATCGGGTGTAAAGACAAAGGTCATTTGGAAGAAAATTTTCAAACAATGCTTTTAGCTCCTATTAATTGCATGTTTGTTTGAATTTCAACATCCATATTTTTTATTTATTTTTATTTACTTGTATTTTTGGAAGCTAATGGAATGGATGAGATAAGTAGAGCACAAAACTCTTAGATATTTTTCTATTTTTAAAAGTATGGTCATACATCATGATAGGAAAGGCATTATTATCTACCTCTTTAAAGGAAAGTATTCCCAATTACATCCAACCATTAAATCACAACTTGTGTAATGCATGCATGCAATCAATGCATTCAACCCTAGATGTTCCACTACATGACATCTCTCTAAAATCTCTCCATCCGAGTTTGGAATTTTAAGTTCAATTTTCTGTCAAAAGAAAATTGATGGTTACAAATTGGGAAAAATGACATTACACCTTGTTTATTACGTAAAAGGGATGTCATATTTCTATAACAATATATATGTTTCTTGCAATAATGTAACAATTTAATATATCAATTAATAATAAAAACATAAACATATATGAGCTTACAAACTTAGATTTAATAAGGTTGTTTGTCGATATTTGATTTAAATTGATATGCTCAATGTCTTCTATAGTTCCCAAAAATCTTTTAAAGATCAAAACATAAGATTTGTTCCCTAAAATACCATTGAATTAATCTCCCTCTAATTTTGGAGTAAATGTGGTGTTCTAACCAACTTCATGGACTTCATTCAGGACTTGGTAATTTTTATGTTCTACTTAGAGTGAATTGATATCGATGTCATTTTCTTTACAATTTAAAACTTTTTTTTTTTTTTGGATTTTGGATTTTTGATTCTAATAGACATAAATATATTACATGTTCCTTTAATATAATATTATAAAATTACAAATTTAAATTACATTTAATGTTTATATCATTTAGATAAGTGTGTCAAAGAAGTAATAACCAAAATTTTTGGATTTACCGCTCTATGGAAAGTTCCTTTCTTGCCACGCCTTGCTTCCAAACTCATGCTTTAGTAGCCATTTTTTTCATGCCCACTATTTTACCATCTAAAATGTAACCAAAACCAGAAAAAAATTAAAATTGTGAAATCAAATGACACAACACTAATAAACCATTGCTTAAACAATTAGCACTTAACACTAAAACTTACCTTACAATAAACCAACATACCAAAAATTACAATTGTCACATGTGCAAGCATTGCATTTTATTACTTCAAAAGTGTTACCTTCACGGAAGTATGGTTTAATTCATTATGCCTCAAAATGTTACAATGCGGGTTAGTTACGTATCATTCTAGGATTCATTCCAATGTTAGAGTTTCTTTATTTTTTCTCACATTACCGATATTCGAACATACATTTCATTTTCCATTCTTAAACACCAAAAACATTAGATCCAATAAGTACGCAACTTTGGCTAGAACTACTATGAACTCTAGCCATCACACATAAAGTGAGGTATGCATGAATAAGTTGCTTAACCCGTGGATGGTCTCCCTAACGATCATTCTTATACCAATTCTAGCTCACATGAAATCCAAACAACATGAAGGGGGACAAGTTTAACTTGTAATTCCTTTCATGAGTCCCATGTAATTCTCATCAAGGTGTTTCGTAAGTTCAAAATTAGGGTCAACAAAATTTGATATTCTCTTAATTTGGTATAACGAAGATGCTCTCCTAACACATGAGTGTGACCAAGGAACATCACAAAGTTTCCCATATCACTATGACCAAAATCCATTCTATTTATAAGGTGTTATTTCAAATCAAAATTACCACCCCAAATGAAACATTCAAGAGTATAAAGTAATCATTTAAGGTTTTCCCAAAGACATATGTTATGAAGAATAATTCTTATCGAGTTACTCAAATGCCTATGGAACTTCCTTTCATGACAAAAGCTAAGTTTGGCCCAACTATCTCTTCACACATACCTCTAATCCCTCAAATGGAACCATAAGGAGACCAAAACTCAAGTATTAACATAAATTTCATTTACTTAATGGGTATAACTACACCATACTCCATATAATTATAAGAATCTTACCACATAAGCCACCGATAAAGATTGTGTTTCCCGTTAAAACAACCCACTTGAGACCCAAGAAACAACCTAGGATTAGTCAGAAAATATGGAATAATTTTTTTTATTAGAAGTGTCCACAACCAAGTTGCAAGACAACAGTTGACACTAACAGGTTCTGGAACAAGTCTAATATTACTAGAACATACTTTACATTTATTAAAAATTATCATAGGTCACAAGGTCTAAATTCTATGGTTAGAAGTGTTAATTAGGTTCAGGTGGTAAAATATCACCATACCCACTCTCTAATAGGCTCACAACTTCAAGTTAATTTTTCTCACACTTAACACATTCAAAATTTTGCTAAATCATTCCCATTGGATAGGAAATTTTCTCACCTTTCTATTGATATACAGGAGTCCTCCTAACTCCTTGTAAAACTCCAGTTATGGACCGCTGGACTTTAGTTGTCAAATTTTCCCCCAAGAGGATACATGTCGAGAGGGAAGAAAACCCCTTTCGGGTTGGTGGGTCGCGAGGTGGTATTTGAAATTTTTTTGTTACATGGGAGACAATTCCCATTTACACCTCCACCTCTGTGGTCCTCCAAGGACACGTGTCGGGTCCTAATCCAAAGCAGGAGAGGGTGAGGGAAGGGCGGAGTGGCGGCGGCGATAGGAAAAAAATTCACCAAAAAAGAGAAAAGTCTAATTGGTGCCCACATGCTTGAAATTCCACCAGGACATGTGGTGCTCAACCAAAAATGTGGGGAAGAAGGAGAGGGATGGGTGCGGTGGTGGGAGAGTTTGGGGAAATTCACCAGAGGAGGGAAAAGGGAAGGGTTTGATGGGTGGGTCCATACGTCCATGGGAAGTAATGCTGAGGCGATGGTAGGAGGCGGGGTCATGGGTTTTTAACCCAATTTTTCCAAAATCCAACAAGGTCACAAGGATTTTTCCCCTCCGCCAACATGCCATGATGCCATGTAGCACCCCCGTGATAGGCCACGGACCGGGGGAGAACGATAAAATTTTCCAAAAATTTAAAATGTCAAGGGGCTAAAATGATGCCACACCTTTCATTGCTACCCCATGAGGACATGTGGCAGCCCCGATTGGCTGCAAGCTAGTGGAGAAAAGGTCAAAAATTTTCCTAAGAAAATTTTTCAAAAAAATCTAAGGATAATTTGACGGAAATTTTAGGGCCACATTCCCGCCTTGAGGAAAATTTTCCCAAATTTTCCCCAAGGTAGGAAAACTTCAGAGGGCCATAACTTGAGCTAGAAAGCTCATTTTTGGAAAAAAGGACTTTCTAGAAATATCTCGATGCCCTATTTGCACAAGAATCATAAATTTTACATTTTGATAAAGTTTAAGGGGTCAATTTTGTAAAAATGATCTGCAAGATTTTAAATAGCAAACTGGTAAATTTTGACTTATAAATTTTTTTCAATTTGATCTCCTTCTTCACTCAACATGCCAAATAGACATGGAGGATTACTATAGGAAGGATTTAAAGTGTTTTAGGAAGGTAGATTTTTTGTTTGATTTTCAATTCATGTTTTTCGACAATTGACAAAAAAATGACTGTGAAAGGGGATTGGGTTTGATTTTGCAATGTTTAAATTGTTTTCTTAAGTTTTCTTTGTCAATTTGAGTTCATTGATGTCTTAACATGCTAAATCATATCATTTTCAAGTTGATTATTATGTGCAGGTCCAAACTATACAATTTGATTGAATTTATTTTCTAGTATTAATTTTTATAACAGAGATCCATTTCTTTTAAATATGTATATCAATTTTATCATTCAAGTGTGGAATTTCATTTCTAAACTAATCCATTACATTTAAATGACTTAAATAAAACTATTCTAAACCCAAAATGCAACTCTGATTTCAATTTTGTATATTTCCAAAGAGGTAATTTACTATATTTTCCTTACATACGTTTCTTTCTTTCAATCAGAGATTTAATTAACTCTTTTTCATACAATGAAACATTGAATTCAATCCAACAATGCATATGAGAAAAGATCCTTCAACTATTTATTGACTTCAATTATAAAACTTTACATCTTTCCATGTTGAATGCAATAAAAGAATTCTATTTATTTCTTTCCAATAACATAACAGAATATAACCATCCTTCATAATTCGAACATATATACTTCCATAATCAATTACAACATCTTTTCTTCACAAGAATACATTACAATTTTCATCCACATCATAGTGGGAAAGGATTACAAATAAATTTGTTTCACAAGGGACTGGCAAAACTACATTTTCCTTTGCTCTAGATTAGCAACATGCAAGCTTCCACTAAACACACAACATTCTTTCAACATGCATAATTCATCATAAAACACATTCCACACAAAAACAATAGTTTACAACTACAATTGAAACAATCAAAAAAAAACTTAGGCTTGATCATGCAAGCCAAAAGAGAAAGAACTATGGGGAAGCTACTTATGCTCTCCCAATGGGAATTGGGCATCCACTGTAATAAAATACCAATAAGAATTCACCAAACATATCCTTATACCCCACACAATTGCTCCTTATGCCCCCACATATTTCCTTATGGCCCCACAAAGTAAGAAATGCAAGCTATTTCTTTTCCATGGTGGATCCCAAACCCAAACTCCCTCCACAAAATTATGATGCCAATGGTATTCCTTTATGCCCCCCCACATGGATTCCCCATATTCTTATCCTGCACCATGCATATAGCATTCTACCCAACCAGCCAACAAATAATTCAAAACATGCACCATTCACACAACACAACAAGAAAATAACAGCATAAAAGAAGGATTAAACTCCTACCTCTCCATGGTAGCTTTTGTTTCCAAATAGCAAGCTTTAATGCCCAAAATACGGTCCCAAAATAGCAATCTCCAAGCATGCAAAGTTTCTCCCAAACTCATTCCAAAGCAAGAGCTCCAAACACCAAAAAATGCGCCCCCAAGGAAGTATGCAAAAAGATTCAACAACCCAAAACAAGAAAATGTGGAAATTGAACTCGTAATGAAGTAGCATCCTTCCATATAGCTGCAGTCTCATCATATCTATCCCACTACACTCAAACCTGATCAACCTCTCTACCTAAAATTCCTGTGGTCTGTGATCTAGGATGTGAATGGGCTCCACCATCACCTTCCCTAATCTGCACCTACAATGATGTCTAATATAACACATGAGAGGGATCTGCAATGTATCTCCGAGAAATGAAACATGAAAAACATCATGTATGTGAGATAAGTTGGGTGGAAATGCTAGATGGTAGGCCAAAGGGCACGATACACTCCAAGATTTCAAAAGGACCAATGAATCTAGGAGCTAACTTAGAACCTTTTCCATAACGGATAGGGCTCTTGTGTGGCTAGACATGAAGGAACACCTTCATGCCCACATCGAAGCTAAACATGTGCCTACTTCTTCTACATGTCTTGTGCCTCTTGTATTCTCTACCTAATCAACACCACCTTTTTCTCCATGTCCTGTGTAATGCCCATTTCAAACTACCACTTGAGACCAAGAAACAAACTAGGATTAGCTAGGAAAATTATGGAATATTTTTTTTTGTATTAAGAGTGTTTGTAAGGAGGGTTACAAGATCACAGTTAGCACAAACTAGATAAGGATTAACAAGCAAGATTGAATTGTAATAATTACTCCAAGAAACCATTAACAATAAGATAAAAGTTCAAGACAAGAAGTTAAATTCATCACTTAGGTTAGGAGAGTGAAATCCCACTCATCTCGCCTTAACAAAGCTTACAGGGTTCAACATGATTTTTCACACATTTAGAGCTATCAAAAATCTCCTAAATCAAGCCCATTTGATAGAATATTCTCTCACCTTTCCAACTATATAAAGAAGTCCTCCTAACTCCTTAAAAATATCAAGTTATGGCCCGACGAGTTTGGGGAGAAATTTTCCTTTGAGCGAGGTTGGCAGAGCGAGAGGAAAATTGGGAAATTTTTCCTCTTTAAGCAAAAGTGCAAAACTCCTCCACGTGCCTACAAGTACAATTGGGGAGACACGCGGTGCTCTTAATGGCATGGGGAAAAGCGGGTGGTGGAGAATTTTAGGATTTGGAGTTATTTAGCCAAAAGCCCAAGGGTAGAATTGGACACGCGCCTCCGCCAAGGGAAAACCCATGCACGTGTTAGCACGTGATTGGACATGGCCTAGCGGGTCGCAAGGAAAAATTGAGAATTTTTCCCAAGGTCCAAAAACCCAATTTTCCAAAGGAAAATTTTCCTTCATGCCTCCGATTTGCACAAAATGCCACGTGGCATATTATGATTGGAAACAGGCCTACAGTGGGTGGAGTGATTTAAAAGTTTATGCCAAAGACGTTTAAAGGTCCAAAAAGACTTGTGCATGCCCATGTCAATTAGGACATGTGTAATCTCCTAGTTGGCTATGGGAGTGCAGGCCATGGAGAAAAAGGTAAAATTTTCCAAAAGAGTTTAAATGATTAAGTTTTAAAATTTATTTCGTGTGCCATGCATGCCACATGTCAAACACATGATTGGTTGTGGGGACGTACGAGGGAAAAATGGGAAAATTTTCCCGAGGTCAAATTTTCAAAATTTTAAGTTTCAAAAGATTCACGCCTCCAAAGTGCCACATGGTGATGCATGATTGGCTAAGAGTGTTCGGGCCATGGAGTTTTGGAAGAAATTTTTCCAAAGTTCAAATTTTGATTTTAATATAGTTAGATTGATTTTGGATGGCCATTTTGAAGTAAAACTTCAAATGGCCATAACTTTTGATAGAAAAAGTCAGTTTTGGGAAAACAAAGACTTTTCAAAATCTCTCAAAGTCCTCTTTACACAAAAATCATCAATTTTAGATTTTGAGGTTTCAAAGGTTAATTTTAAGAAATTGATCTGCAGGGTTTAAATTTCAAAACTGGCAATTTTCCAACTTATATAATTTTGTTATATTTTTGGGTTTCCTCTTACTCAACATGTCAATTAAGCATGGGGACTTGATCTTGGATAGGTTTAGGAGTGTTTTCAAGGTTTAATTTGTGGGTTGAGTTATGATTTATATATTTTACATCTCTTGACAGAAAATGGTTGAGCAAGTTCTAAAATCGATTTTTATGAAGTTCTAACATGTCTTTCTTAGATGTTGGGGTCAAAATGAGTTCATTAGGGCTTATTGCATCTAAATTGCATTGTTTCATTTCTTAATCTAAGTTACAAATATGAAATCGCATACATTTGTTAGCTAGTTTTAAAAGCCGATTTGGGATGAAAATAAGATCATTTACAAATCAATTTATTAATCAATTTTTGCAACTCCCAAGTGTGGGAAAAACATTCTCAAATATGTTCTAATACATTCCATTCTTTTCTAAAACAATTAATTGATTTATCTGATCATTCAAGAGCACAAACAACATTTGATATTTCAAACTTTAAATAAATACAAGGAACATAATGTTTTCTTTTCCTCTCATACGCATTTTCCTTTTCACACAAAGATGTCATTTCAAAACAGTAACTCCAATTTAATACAA
Source organism: Taxus wallichiana var. yunnanensis (assembly GCA_018340775.1). NCBI lineage: Eukaryota > Viridiplantae > Streptophyta > Pinopsida > Cupressales > Taxaceae > Taxus > Taxus wallichiana. The sequence continues at coordinate 52,516,122 of CM031235.1, forward strand.
CATTACAATTTGAGAAAGAAATGTATTTATTTTATTGATTTCCAACAATACATAACAGATTATTTCTTCCTTTGAATTTCAATATGTAATTTACAACTGTATGACATTCTTTTTCAAAGTAGGGAACATAATAATAGATCTTTACATTTTGATCTCATCTTTCCTTTGCATGAGTAATTTCACATTTTTAATACTAATACAATTCATCCACTCTAAGTGGGAAGATAACAATGAAATTTTCTCTAGGAAGGGACTAGAAAATTGTATTTTCTCCAAGCTCCAAAACAACAGCATGCTAGTTTCTCCATCTTTACATTTGATCACAACAAGGAAGGGGGAAAGGCAATGCGCCTCCACCCAACCAAGACATCCAATAGGAAAGGATAATCCATTCTTCCCCATTAGCCCTTGAGCCCCAACCATATTCAAATAGAAAATGAACATCAACACATGGCAACAAGGCTTCTTTCACAACAAACAAGCATTCATCACATTGCATACAGTAATAAAATACATAGTCCAAAAAGATAGCAGTTGTTCTGGCTGCAATTGAATTCATACACACAACACATAGGCTTGATCAAGCAAGACAACCCAAGAGCAAGAACTATGGGAACTCCTTATGCCTCCCAATTTGGAATTGGGCATCCACCAAATGCATACCGCTAATAATCATATCATCCCCATAAACCTTATATCTCCCAACCCCTCCTTATACCCCCCCAATTTATCCTTATTCCCCCCCCCCTAGTAAGAAATGCAAGTAGTTTCTTTTCTAAGGTGGATCCCAAAACCAAAACTCCCTCCTCAATAAAAACAATGCCATTGGCAATCCCTTATGCCCCCATATGAAATCCCCACAACCATCTCCTACACCATGCCCTAAGCATTCTACCCAACCATCCATGAATACACGGAACATTCACCATTTCATTCATGCAAGAAAAGGGAAAAACAACATATAAAAAGAACAATATCCTACCTCTCCATAGTGGAGATTGTTTCTAAAACAACAGTTCCTTCAATGCTCAAATATGCAGTCCAAAACAGCAACACCAAGCATGCAAAACAATTTCCAAAAACTCCCTCCACAAACAAAGCTCCAACCATAATAAAATTCGACCCAAGGAGGAGGAACAAAGTTTCAACAACCTTCCACAAGAGAAGAATTCAAATTTTTAAAGGAGAGGGAGAGGAGAGGATGATGTGTCTTCCAAGTGGGATGCCACATCATTCTTACCCAACCCCAAAGGAGAAATTCAACTTCACAACTAAACACAATAAATGGAGATGACAATCAACTTACACACTCAAAATTAACCCATACTTTAACAAGGACTTAATTAAAAACTTGTAACAAAAGTGCAATAAAAACTTACACATAGTCATTTCAAAATACAATTAAAAAGATTAATTTTGACTCCAAAACCATAGGTATGGTTGGTGGATGATTTTAAGAGGTGTGGGACAAGTTTAACTTGTCCCACAAGCCTCCAAATTTGGCCTCCAAGGTCAAATTCGAATTTCATAAAAGATGGAGTGTTTGACCTTCCAAAATCTGCCTTACATACTCTTACATATTTCTTACACATCCTTACAAATTAACTTACACACTCTTCCAACATTAATATCTAAGGACAACAACTTTATTTATTACATTCCATATCCCAATTAAATTTAAATAAAGTTTACTATGTGACTCTCACATTCTTTCAACATAATGATTTATTTATTTAACACATGGTTAAAAATACATAGACCTAAATTAATTAACAATTAATGAAAGGGGTAACACATTAAAATTAAAATACATACAACAATAATAAAAAAGGAACACATAAATAAAACACATATCCCATGGTCACATATAATGGAAACCCCCATGGGAATTCCTAACATAACACAACACACAAACACATAACACAGTTGTCATGGTGACCTTGTAGATTTCACTGGAATTTCAATATGGTTAGTCTCCAGTCCCCGACATTGTTGTGATTTTTAACCTGTAAAATGCAAATACCTCCTTCGGCCTCATGGTCGCATCAGACATCCAAAATAATATAAACAATATTTCAAAATCATTTAAACACACAAATCACAACAATATCATTAATTCAACATTCTTATTTTTAATTAAATAAATCAACTATATCATCATCAAAATTCTACCATACCATATCTACTCAAATATCCAATATCATAAGTCCAAATCAATATCTATAATATGTCCATGTCATAACAAAAGTATATCATCATCTATACATAATAATGTCTCTTATAATCATTAAGCACGCTAACTGAATCAAGGTCCATAATAATCCATGATCTAACATCTACACATCATACTAAATCAAAACATAATAATGTCTAAAATGTGATCAACGATGATCAAGATCAAGTATCTAAACAGTGTCAAAGGGAAGTGGGCACTACATCCCCTCCCCTTAGACTCGAATTCCTCCTAGAAGTCACTGGAACAAATGTGGGAACTACACTCATAATACTATGGCATCCTCCCAAGTGGCTGCAGTCTCATCGTATCTATCCCATTGTACCCGTACCTAATCAATCTCTCTACCTCAAAGGCCCAAGATCCTATGATCTATTATATGGATGGGCTCCACCGTCACCTTCCTCTAATCCTACACCTACAATGATGTCCAGTCCAACACATGAGAAGGATCTGCAATGTACCTCCTAAGGACAAAAACATGAAACACATCATGTACGTGAGACAAGCTGGGTGGCAAAGTTAGACGGTAAGCCAAAGGGTCGATATGCTCCAAGATCTCAAAAGGACCAATGAATCTAGGAGTTAACTTAGAACCTTTTCCGTAGCAGATAGGGCTCTTATGAGGTCTGACTCAAAGGAACACCTTCATGCCCACATCAAAATTATGCTCGGTCCTATGTTGATCAACGTACCTCTTCTACCTATCATGTGCCTCCTGTAATCTCTACCTGATCAACACTACCTACTGGTCCATGTCCTACAAAAGAGATGGTCCAAGAGATACTCTATCCTCCAACCTGTCCCAACTAAGGGGTGTCCTGCACTCCCTACCATACAAAGTTTGAAAAGGAGCCATGCCTATAGAACTCTAAAAACTATTATTGTAGATAAACTCCACTAAGTATAGGTACTCCTCCAACTTAGACTCTGCTGATCCATCACGTACATCCCGAGCATATCCTCTAAAATATGATTCACTCACTTGGTCCTGGCCCATCTGTCTCGGGGTGATATGTTGTGCTAAAGTTAATCCTCATCCCAAGGACATACTACATGGTAGTCCAGAAATGTGAAGTGTATAAAGGATCGTGGTCACAAATGATCTTCCACAGAATCCCATATGCAACTTTGACGATCTCATCTAAATAGACTCGTGCCACTACTTTAGATATATAAGTGGTCTTTACTGGAGAAAAGTGAGCCACTTTTTCCAATTTATCAACTGTGACCATAATGGCATCATGATGATATCTCGACATAGGTAGTCCAACAATGAAATCCATGGAAATGGTGTCCCACTTCCATTAGGTATGGCATGAGGATAAAGAAGACTGTTGGATCTTTGATGTTTCAGCCTTAACTCTCTCGGCACTCTAGACACCATGACACAAATTGAGCCACATCTTACAAAGTCCTCTCCAATGATACAACCTGTCTCAAAGTGGTGTGCATCTTCTTCACCCTGAATGGGCTGAATAGGGTGCATGATGTGCCTCATCAAGATGTCCCTGCCTCAAGCCTCCATCTTTGGGAACATATATCCTACCTCTATGCCTGAGAAGACCATCTTCCTCTAAGGAAAAACCATTTGAATTCCCCTCAAGGGTATATGTGACTCGATCTCTGCTCATACTATTATGTAAAGCTATCAAGAGGAAGTTCTTTGAAGAATCATGCTTCACAAATCTATGCTCATTGTAGTTATAGCCACATGTCTCTATCTCTAAGATCATCTCAGTAACCACATTCTCCTTCCCTTTCACATGCTCTATCTCCATGTCATACACACAAAGCAACTCCATCCAACACTATTGAAGAGTGTTTAGATTGGGTTGCGTGAAGAGGTGGTAAAGACTCAAATGATTTGTCTTGAGTGTAAATATTCATCCAAGAAGAAAATTTCTCCACCTAACCAAGGCATGCACAACTACCACAAGCTCAAAATCATGGGTAGGATAATTAAGCTCATGATCCTTGAGTTTTGAGACTCAAAAGCTACAACCCTGCCATCCTGCATCAACACACCTCCAAGCCCTACTAAAGAAGCATCTATGCAAACAAAGAACTCACCCCGTGGATCCAACACTACCGTAATGAGTGATGTAGTGAGGCACTCCTTCAATTTCCTAAAGGCCTGCTCGCATCTGTCCATCCAAACAAACTTCTTCCCTTTCCTCTAAATGGAAGTGATAGGGTGCACAATCTGTGAGAAGTCTTGGACAAATATTTAGTAATATCCTACTAAACCCATGAAACTATGCACCTGGTCACTATAGTGGGTGCTGGCCAATCCATAATGGCTCTAATCTTGGAAGGATCAACTGTGATACCTTCCCCAGAAATGATATGACCCAAATACTACACCTCTGTCTGAAGAAAGCACACTTCTCCAAGTTCTCGTAAAGCTACTGCTCTCAAGACACTGAAGAACCTATCGAAGGTGCCCCTCGTGCTCCTCACGTGTACGTGAGTATATCAATATGTCATCAAGGAAGATGAGCACGAAGTGATCTAAAAAGGTCTTGAATACCCCATTCATCAAGCTCATGAACACTATAGGGGCATTCGTTAAACCAAAAGGCACCACTGTGAACTCATAGTGCCCATATCTCGTATGGAAGGCAGTCTTATGAATGTCTACCTCTGAAATCCTCAACTGATGGTAGCCTAACTTAAGATCAATCTTCGAGAAAACTGTGGCTCTTCTTCATCTCGATCAAACAAGTCATCAATGCGAGGAAGACGATAACAATTCTTGATCGTCACCTTGTTTCAAGTAATCAATACACAACTACAATGATCCATCCTTCTTCTTCATAAAGATCATTGGTAAACCCCAAGGGGATACACTAGGATGGATAAGGCCCTTCTCAAAAGGCCCTCAAGCTGCAACTTAAGCTCACAAAGCTCAAGGTGGTCATCCGATAAGGTTCCCGTGAGATAGGCTATGCTCTTGGGACTAATTCTATATGGAAATTAATCTCATGTGGGGGTGGCATCCGTGATAGCTCCCTTAGAAAAACATCAAAAACTCTCTCAATATGGGATGATCATCTAGCGATGGTCCAATAGACCCATCCTTTAACCTGTCACTAACTATAATAATAGCATACATCCGACAACCCTATCGCACACACCACTTAAGTAAGCTGCATAGCAGAAATAGTGTGAACAAAAATAGGTCTCTTGACCCCGAGATCACCGACTCAACTCCCAAATCATCTGCACAAGCTATAGTCTTATGATAACAATCCATCCTAGCCCTATGTGTAGATAGCCAATCCATACCTAAAATGACTCCATACGAGCCCAAAGGAAGAATACGGAGATCTGAGGTGGTGGTGAAAGGTCCCAAATCCACTACACACTCCTTAACTAAGGATTCCATAGAGATCTTGGCTCCAAAATCCATCTCGACATCCCAAATAAGACCCTACCTAACTGCCACCAGCCTACATCGCTCTACTAAAGATGGTGCAATGAAAGAATCAGAAGAACTAGAATCAAACAATACAGAGGTAGGAATACCACCAATGCTACTTGTGGTCTCAATGATTGTGCTCTGGTGCTCTGCTTGGTAGTGCTCAACCACTACATAGATCCTGTGGTTGCATCCCATGTCACCAACTATGTCGGCTTAGAAATCGGTGCCTTACCCTTGTTAGGGTTATGAGGGAAATCTCTTTAAAAATGTCCAGCTACTCCACATCTAAAGCAACTACCTGATACTCTCCAAGGAGCAGCACCTCCAGTAGGTGCCCTAAAATCCTGTGGTGTGGATCTTGATGATCCAAGCTATAGTCTGCTATGGCCTCTCCTAGCGAGCTCCAGTGATCGAGCTCTAGGTCCACCCTGTGTCCTGATGGGACCCCTAAGAGGAGGCCCCATGCTTGACCCTCTCGTGCATCGGCTCTTTGTGGAGGTCTATATGATGGGTAGGGCTGCTACCGCACTTGTGGCCTAAGGATGGCTATGTTGAATGATTCCCACCATGAGGAGGAGGTATTAAACCTCTCGATCTATTGTCCCGCATCCGCTAAATGTGCCTCCTAACTCGGTCTCTAGCTTGCTGGTTTTTACCCCGAGTCTCCTTTGCAATATATGCCTTCTCTAAGGCCTCTACTAAATTTATGGGTAGTGAATCCGTACCACCCTCCAATGTCCAAATTCAGGGCCCCAAATGAACTTGTGAATCTGCACCTCTCATCCCGCATATACTCTACATACTAAAGTAGATCTAAAAATCTACTCTCATACTGCTATCGAAAGGGTAGCTTTGTTGAAGGTCATGGAACTTGTCAATCCTCTGCTGGATGAACCTTCGTGATAGATATCTACTCCTAAATCTCTCCTCAAATAGCTCCCAAGTCATTGTCTCTGAATCAACATGGAGCTTCTGCTCCTCTATCCTCCACCATACTCCTGCTCCATCCCTCAGTAGATGGATCACAACACGAGCTTTCATGTTGCTAGAACAAGGACAAAGCTTGAAGCAACCACTCAAGCTCACTAACCAGGCCTCTACCTAAAATCCACCTATATCACCTGAGTAATGTGAGGGCCTAAGCTTTAGGATCTCCCTGATGTGATCCGTTGCTATGGTCTATCAGCCTCTAGGCCTCTCTGCAAGCTCATCCCTAAGCCTAGGGCTCGAGACCTCTCTCTATGCTCCGAAACTGTCATCCTGTCTCCTTGGTGGTGAATCCACTCTGACTAACTCTGCATGGAGTTCTCTCCTCTATGCTCCTCACTAAGTGGAGGAGGTGCATGTCCCTCAATAGAAGTTACTCTATCTTATCTACCTAAATTTCCTCCTACTGATCCTCCGCGTAGAGCGGCATTAACATCCTGAAGGGTCTATAGAATCTGAGGTAGAATGGCTACTACACCCTGATCTAGTGGTGGTGGTGGTGGTGGTGGTGAGTCTGGGTCTCTATGAATGTTTCTCTCACTCGTCTCTGCACCTCCTACATAGACCAAAGTGAGAGTTAGTTCATTACTTCAAGCCTTCTTTAGTTTCTAAGTTTACTATCATGAACAATTTTCAAATAGTTTTGTTTTCTAGATTAACAGGTTTGCTAGTTTTATGGTTTCAAGTCTCAATTTTCTAGTGTGCCCAATGGTCCAAGATTTTGAACCACTACTCTGATACCAAGTGTAATTCCTACTTCAAACTACCACTTGAGACCAAGAAACAAACTAGGATTAGCTAGGGAAATTATGGAATAATTTTTATTTTTGATTAAGAGTGTTAGTAAGGAGGGTTACAAGATCACAATTAGCACAAACCAGATAAGGATTAACAAGCAAGACTGACTTGGAATAATTACTCCAAGTAACCATTAACAATAAGGCACAAGGTCAAGACAAGAAGTTAAATTCATCACTTAGGTTAGGAGAGTGAAATCCCACTCATCTCTGCCCTAACAGGAGCTTACAAGGTTCAACATTATTTTTCACACATTTAGAGCTGTCAAAACTTTCCTAAATCATGCCCATTGGATAGAAAATTCTCTCACCTTTCTAACCATATAAATAAGTCCTCCTAACTCCTTAAAAATCTCAAGTTATGGCCCGGTGGAGTTTTGGGGAGAAATTTTCCCTTGAGCGGGTCGGCGGAGCAGGGAGGAAAATTGGGAATTTTTCCTCCTTGAGTGCAAAAGCACAAAACTCCTCTCGTGTGCTCACGGTCTGATTGGGAGACACATGATGCACCTCAAGATTGGCATGGGGAAAAGCAGGGTGGCGGAGCATTTTAGATTTGGAGTTATTTGGCCAAAAGCCCAAGGGCAGAATTGGACACGCACCTCGCCAAGAGAAAACCCATGCCATGTGTTCACGTGTGATTGGATGGGGCTCGACGGGTCACGGGAAAAATTGGGAATTTTTCCCAAGGTCCAAAATCCCAATTTTCTAAAGGAAAATTTTCCTTCATGCCTCGACTTTATGCGCAAAAGGCCGATGGCATCTTGCGATTGGACGCGGGCCTACGGAGCGTGGAGTGATTTAAAATTTTATGCCAAAGGTGTTTAAAGGTCCAAAAAGACTTGCGATGGGCCCGTGCATCCATTAGGACATGTGTCGGCACCTAGTTGGATGTGGGAGTGTGGGGCCATGGAGAAAAAGGTAAAAATTTTCCAAAAGAGTTTAAATGATTAAGTTTTAAAATTTATTCCACGCGTCATGCATGCCATGTGTCAAAGACGTGATTGGTCACGGGACGTGGGAAAAATGGGAAAATTTTCCCGAGGTCAAATTTTCAAAATGTTAAGTTTCAAAAGATTCACCCCTCCAAAGTGCCACATGGTGACACATGATTGGCTGAGAGTGTTGCGGGCCGCGGACTTTTGGGGAAATTTTTCCAAAGTTCAAATTTTGATTTTAATATAGTTAGATTGATTTTTGGATGGCCATTTTGAAGTAAAACTTCAAATGGCCATAAATTTTGATAGAAAGGTTAGTTTTGGGAAAACAAGGACTTTATGGAAATCTCTTGGAGTCCTCTTCACACAGCAATCATCAATTTTAGATTTTGAGGAAGTTTCAAAGGTCAATTTTAAGAAATTGATCTGCAGGGTTTAAAATTCAAAACTGGCAATTTTCCAACTTATAAAATTTTGTTCAATTTTTTGGTTTCTTCTTCTCAACATGTCAATTGAGCATGGAGACTTGATCTTGGATAGGTTTAGGAGTGTTTTCAAGGTTCAATTTGTGGGTTGAGTTATGATTTATATATTTTACATCTTTTGACAGAAAATGGTTGAGCAAGTTCTAAAATTGATTTTTATGAAGTTCTAACATGTATTTATTAAATGTTGGGGTCAAAATGAGTTCATTAGGGCCTATTGTATCTAAATTTCATTGTTTCATTTCTTAATATAAGTTTTACAAATCTAAACTATACATTTGTTAGCTAATTTTAAAAGCCAGATTTGGGATGAAACAGAGATCATTTACAAATCAATTTATTACTCGGTTTTGCAACTCCCAAGTGTGGGAAAAACATTCTCAAATCTGTTCTAAGACATTACATTCTTGTCTAAAGTAATTAATTGATTTATCTGATCATTCAAGAGTGCAAACAACATTTGATATTTCAAACTTTAAATAAATGCAAGGAACAAAATGTTGTCTTTTCCTCTCATACGCATTTTCTTTTCACACAGAGATGTCATTTCAAAATAGTAACTCCAATTTAATACAACATTGCAATTTGAGAATGAAATGTATTTATTTTATTGATTTCCAACAATACATAACATATTATTTCTTCCTTTGAATTTCAATATGTAATTTACAACTGTATGACATTCTTTTTCAAAGTAGGGAACAAAATAATAGATCTATACATTTCCAAATGGATCTCAATCTTTCCTTTGCATTACAAGTAACTTCACATTTTTAAATACTAATATAATTCATCCACTCCAAGTGGGAAGATAAAAATGAAATTTTCTCTAGGGAAGGGACTAGCAAATTGTATTTTCTACAAGCTTCAAAACAACAACATGCTAGTTTCTCCATCTTTACATTTGATCACAACAAGGAAGGGGGAAAGGCAACGCTCTCCACCCAACCAAGACATCCAATAGGAAAGGAGAATCTATCCTTCCCCATTATCCCCGAGCCCCAACCATATTGAAATAGAAAATGAACATCAACACATGGCAACAAGGCTTCTTTCACAACAAAAAAAGCATTCATCACATTACATACAAGAAACAAAATACAGTCCAACAAGATAACAGTTCTCAACTGTAATTGAATTCATACACACAACACATAGGCTTGATCAAGCAAGCCAACAAGACTAAGGACTATCGAGAACTCCTTATGCCTCCCAATTTGGAATTGGGCATCCCAAATGCATACCACTAATAATCATATCATCCCCATAAACCTTATATCTCCCAACCCCTCCTTATGCCCCCATAGTAAGAAATGCAAGCGGTTTCTTTCCCAGGTTGATCCCAAAACCAAAACTGCCCTCCTCATAAAAACAATGCCATTAAGATCCCTTATGCTCCCAAGAAATCCCCACAACCATCTCCTACACCATGCCCTAAGCATTCTACCTAACCAGCCAAACCCACATGGAACATTCACCATTTCATTCATGCGAAAAGGGAAATACATATAAAAATAACAATATCCTACCTCTCCATAGTGGAGATTGAAATCCCCACAGTTCCTTCAATGCTCAAATATGCAGTCCTAAGCAACTACAAGCATGCAAAAGCAATTTCCAAAACTCCCTCCACACAGCTCACCATAAAATTCGGCCCAAGGAGGAGGAACAAAGTTTCAACAACCTTCCATAAGATAAGAATTCGAATTTTTAAAGGAGAGGGAGAGGAGAGGATGATGTGTCTTCCAAGTGGGATGCCACATCATTCTTAACCAACCCCAAAGGAGAAATTACAACTTCACAACTTAACACAATAAATGGAGATGACAATCAACTTACACACTCAAAATTAACTCATACTTTAACAAGGACTTAATTAAAAACTTATAAGAAAAGTGCAATAAAAACTTACACATAGTCATTTCAAAATACAATTAAAAAGATTAATTTTGACTCCATAATCATAGGTATGGTTGGTGGAGTATTTTAAGAGGTGTGGGACAAGTTTAACTTGTCCCACAAGCCTCCAAATTTGGCCTCTAAGGTCAAATTCGAATTTCATAAAAAATGAAATGTTTGACCTTCCAAAATGTGCCTTACATACTCTTACATATTTCTTACACATCCTTACAAATTAACTTACACACTCTTCCAACATTAATATCTAAGAACAAAACTTTATTTATTACATTCCATATCCTAATTAAATTTAAATAAAGTTTACTATGTGACTCTCACATTCTTTCAACATAATGATTTATTTATTTAACACATGGTTAAAAATACATAGACCTAAATTAATTAACAATTAATGAAGGGGGTAACACATTAAAATTAAAATATATACAACAATAATAAAAATGAACACATAAATAAAATACATATCCCATGGTCACATATAATGGAAACCCCTATGGGAATCCCTAACATAACACAACACACAAACACATAACACGGTTTGTCATGGTGACCTTGTAGATTTCACTTAGAATTTCAATATGGTTAGCCTTGATTTGACATTGTTGTGATTTTTAACCTACAAAATGCAAATACCTCTTTCGGCCTCATGGCCACATCAAACATCCAAAATAATATAAACAATATTTCAAAATCATCTAAACACACAAATCACAACAATATCATTAATTCAACATTCTTATTTTTAATTAAATAAATCAACTATATCATCATTAAAATTCTTCCATACCAGATCTACTCAAATATCCAATATCACAAGTCCAAATCAACATCTATAATATGTCCATGTCATAATAGTATATCATCATCCATACATAATAATGTCTCTAATAATCATTAAGCATGCTAACTAAATCAAGGTCCGTAATAATCCATGATCTAACTTCTACACATCATAATAAATCAAAACACAATAATGTCTAAAATGTGATCAATATTATCAAGATCAAGTATCTAAACAATGTCAAAGGGATGTGGGCACTACATCCTATAGAATATTTGGTCCAAGAGAAACCCCTGTCTTCTAGCCTATCCAGGCCTAAGAGGTGTCCCGCACTCTCTACCATACAAATCCTGAAAAGGAGCCATGCTTATGGAACTGAAAACTGTTATTGTAGGTAAACTCCATTAAGTACATGCAGTACTCCTCCCATTTATACTATTGATCCATTCACATACATCCCGATCATGTGCTCTAAAATTTGATTCACCCACTCAATCTGTCCATCTGTCTCAGGGTGATATGTTGTGCTGAAGTTTATTTTCATCCCGAGGACATACTACATGGTAGTCTAGAAATGTGAAGTGTATAAAGGAATGTGGTCACAAATGATCTTCTGCGGAATCCCGTGCAACTTGAAAATCTCATCCAAATATGCCTGAGCCACTACTCTAGCTGTATAAGTGGTCTTCACTGGAGAAAATTGATCCACTTTTGTCAATTTATCAATCATGACCATAATGGCGTCGTGGTGATATCTCGACATCGGTAGCCCAATAATGAAATCCATGGAAATGGTGTCCACTTCTATTCTAGTATAGCATGAGGATAAAGAAGGCCTGCTTTGGATGCCGATGCTCAACCTTAACTCTCTAGAACTCTAAACATCATGACACAAACCGAGCCACATCTCTCTGAAGTCCTCTCTAATGGTATAGTTGTCGCAAGGTGGCGTGCATCTTCTTCACCCTAGGATGGGCTAAATAGGGTACACGATGTGCCTCTACCAAGATGTCCATCCTCAAGTCTCCATCTCTAGGAACATAGATCTAGCCTTTATGCCTAAGAAGACCATCCACCTCTAAGGAAAAACCATCAAACCTCCCCTTAAGGGGTCTTTATGACTCAATCTCTTCTCGTACTACCATGTAGAAGTTGTCAAGAGGAAGTCTGTTGTAGGATCGTGGTCCACAATTTTGTGCTCACTGAGGTGGCCATAGCCACATGTCTTAGTCTACTGAGAGCATCTACTACCACATTATCCTTCCCTTTCACATGCTCTATCTCCATATCATACTCACAAAGCAATTCCTTCTAATTCCAGCCGATCGAGCATTGAGATTGGGTTGTGTGAAGAGGTGGTGAAGACTCAAATGATCTATCCTGAGTGTAAATCTCCTTCCAAGAAGAAAGTGCCTCCATCGAACCAAGGCATGCACAAATTCGTAAGCTCAAGATCATGGGTAGGATAATTAAGCTCATGATCTTTGATTTTACGAGACTCAAAGGCCACTACTCTATCCTCCTGCATCAACACACCTCCAAGTCTTGCTAAAGAAGCATCTATGTAAACAAAGAACTCACCCCTGTGGATTTGCTCTACAACAATAGGTGCTTGTGGTGAGGCATTGTTCGCTTCTGAAGGCTTTCTCACATCTATCAACCAAAAAAAATTCTTCCCTTTCCTCCGAAAGGAAGTGATAGGGTACGCAATCCGAGAGAAGTCCTGAACAAATATCCTATAGTAACTTGCTAATCCCATGAAGTTGCACACCTTTGTCACTATAGTGGGTGCTAGCCAATCCATAGTGGCCCTAATCTTGGAAGGATCGATGGTGATACCTTCCCCAGAAATGATATGACCCAAGTACTACACCTCTTTTTGAAATAATGCACACTTCTCCAAGTTCCCGTAAAGTTGTTGCTCCCGAAGACACTGAAGAACCTAGCGAAGGTGCCCCTTATGCTCCTCACACATATGTGAGTATATCAAAATTTCATCTAGGAAGATGAGGATGAAGTGATCCAAGAAGGTCCTGAATACCCCATTCATTAAACTCATGAACACTACGGGGGCATTAGTCAAACCAAAAGGCACCACTGTGAACTCATAGTTCCCATATCTCATGTGGAAAGTGGTCTTATGAATGTCCACCTCTGAAATCCTCAGTTGATGGTAGCCTGACTTAAGATCAATCTTAGAGAAAATTGTGGCTCCCTTCATCTAATCAAACAAGTCATCGATACATGGAAGGGGATAATGATTCTTGATCATTACCTTGTTTAGCTGGCACTAATCAATACACAACCCCAAGGATCCATCCTTCTTCATAAAGATCACTAGTGCACCCCAAGGGGATACATGAGGATGGATAAGGCCTTTCTCCAAAAGGCCCTCAAGTTATAACTTGAGCTCATAAAGATCTGAAGTTGTAATATTATAACACTAACATTGAATGGTCCTTTCCTACCATTGGTGATGAATAGGTCTTGAAATAAATTACTCGGGTTACCGCATTATACACATAATTATCAATTCCTTCCAATCCTACACTCGGGTTAAACTTGGATCCAAAAGAATGGCCTTTTTATTCAACACAACGGAAGGGTTCCACCCTACTTTCACTTGTTTCTAAGACCAATCCATGATAGGGCCATTATAGCCTATTACTAAAAATTTTACCCATGGATAACATTAAATCACATCCCTTTAACTACATTTAAATTGTTATTAAATGAGACCATTATCCCTTGGTTATCTTGTTAATTGAACTTAAAGTCCCACAAACACATATTATGGTAACTAACAACTAAGAGAGAGGAAAGGTTTCCTAATATTTCAAGCCATAAGATTGGTTCTTTTAATCTAGATATGCATTGCTCATTGACCTACTTACTTGGGTGTATATTGGTTATCAAACCTCTCCTAGGTTCTACTTCACAGGGGAGTTCTGTTCACATATTATTTATAATTAATATCCTCCCCATGTGGGTATGAGTTATTTACCGCTATGGTGGTTCTCAACTCAGATTTGTAAGGTCATATGACACAATGCTCAAAAGGTTATTAGAGTTATTTTCTCACTTGAGAAAGGATCATCTACACACTATACATCATCTACCATCTTTGAAATACACATTAATAAGTGACTTAACAATGGTCAAAGAAAGGCTTATTTGCAAGCTTACACTTTTAGTTTTAGGTCTTATTATCTTCAAAGGTAAATCATCTTGCACAAACCATTAAATCATATAACCTTATCCTTTCATAACATTATGTTTTCCTCTTTCTTTCCATTATTCAAAATTATACATGTTATTCTCTTATAATCATGTTGACACCTCTTTTACAACTGTCATCTATAATCTACCAAGTCCTTGAGTTGGTCAATTATCTTGATTTTAAGACTACCTATGAGTTCTAAAAGTTTGACACCCAATAATATACATGTAAGGATGATTTCACTAAGGATCACCTAGATGATGAGATCCCCACTAACTCTACTTCTTACTTGAGACAATTTAATTTACCCCACGAAGTGAAGATGAGTCCATGGTTATCATAGAAATAAAAACTAATTAAGATAAACATAAAGCAACCTTGATCAACTATAACTCAAGTGGCATAGCAAAACCTATCAATTAAGTATTCACCTTCCCCTTTGCAAATTAATATTATGAATGATATGTAAGAAGATAAGTGGACTAACAACAATATCCTAGAATCACATGACTTCTTTAACAAGATGGTAAGGGTGTAAAAAAGTTTTCAAGGGATTGACACAAGTCATACTATCAACAACATCCTTTATCTTTATAGGCTTACGACACTAATAATTTTCAAGTTTTATCTCACTTCCATACAAGTATACAAAATTATAAGAATTTACCACAATTGACTAATTACACTATTCTACAATGCAGTTGAATTGTAAGGTTACAAAATGAAATTTCACCATTTCTTTATTTAACACACATGCATAATGAAAGGAGTTATTCTTTCTTTAATAATACAACATGTATTATTGTTAAAATAAGATACATTTATATTCCCATCCTGATTACACATTTTTAGTAATGAACATTAAACTTAGATTTCCATCATCCATTCTAATCCTACTTACATTACCTACAACCTATCAAGTTAGTGTAAACATGGTCAACAAAATACACACTATCATGGAATCTACCCCAAAATCTAGCATAATTTATGTTATCATAGTTTTCCATTCACATGATTATAATACTTAGCACACAATAAGATAGAGTTAGAGGTACATTCATTTCATTTCATTTCATTTTTAATTAGATGAGAGAGATAGAGATAGAGAGAGAAACCCCATTTTCCCCACATCTAAAATTTCTCTAAAAAACCACAAAAGAGAGTTCCACAAAATCATCTATAAGTTTTGTTATTATATATTCAACTTAGGAGGGAGGGAACATTCATTCACATTTACCCACTAGTTTTTGAAAACATCTAAGTTTCACTCGATGGCTAAGAAACCACGTTCAAAAACTGATTTACGATGGGTGAACACACCATGAGACAATTCCTATATATCGAGAATTCACAAGAGTTAATAGAACTTAAATATGGAGAATAAGGTACAAATGGTTACTATTTTTTCGTAGCCACCGGTCGTAATTGGGCTAGTTTGACCTAGTCAACTAGTGACCAGAGGCCTACAAAACCCCTTGTAAAACTAACCAAAGTTGTAGTGGTTTTCTCATAAATAAATTTTTCTAGTGATTTTCATATAAAAATACTAGAGGTATATGGAGGATGATGCTTGTTTCTTCACTCAAGGCCAAAAGCATCATCCCAAAACCAAACTCTACTTTTAACTTTCAATAACTACCCAAAGATTGTAAACATGGTCAACAGGATCCTAACACGCTATGTTAAATGATCAAATAGGGGAGTTATAAGAGTTATTGTGGTATCTAATGATAACAAGGAACAAGGTGAACCATTGACCTTTCAGATTGGGGGTTCATAAAGGTATTTCATGTATGATGAAAATCATGAATTATTAACTTTTACAATGCAACAATTGATAGGTTTAAAAGATAACTCAAACTCAACTCATCAATTTAAGGGTTTTGACTATCCATTCTAGTTACTTAAGTTTCCAAAACATCTTAGAATGGGGTTTAAGGGTATGGTTGACAAACCAAAATCCATTCGGGTTACGTAAAACACGAGGTAGATTTTATTGTTTGTACTACAAATTCATTTTCTATATTACAATATTTATTTGGTTTAAATTTTCATTTCATTCAAATATAACTAAGAATACAAAAATTATGCAAGACAAGGATAAGAAAACCATGCATGTTAGCCAAAGAAGCAAAGAGAGAGAGAGAGATACTTTAGTCCAATTGGATGTCTAAAAGATACAAGTTTTCTTCAAGGACATTTGTTAACTAGTACATATAAATTGTATGTGTATCAAGGCCTATTTACCATTCTTGTTGGAGCACATCTTGCAACCATCATCTTCTATGGATTTGTACTCATTTGGAGAATTTTTTCAATAGTTCACATACCTCCAAATTTTGTATACATATCCACGAGAGCGCCCTCTAAAAAACAACATAATCAAAACAACTCTAAATTATATCTTGATGAATCTCAATGCCCAGTTCCAAATCATCCAATTTAGCATAAGCCGAGAGAGCAAAGTAACCAACGTAATACAATCTAGTTTTATACCGTGTTTTTTCATGTGATCCAATAATGACAAAGCCCTTTCATCATCCCCATTTTACACATATCCCGCAATGACCACATTCCATGTTATCACATCTCGTGCCTTAGGTATCTTTTCAAACATGAAAATAGCCTCATCCAGGCACCCATCATGTGCTTAAATGATAATCATAACATTCAACGAAACTAAATCTCATTGAGGCATTTTCTCAAACATTTGGCATACATCCTCCATGTAGGCACATTTCACATACATATCCACAAGGGCACTCTGCACAAACACATCGGACTGAAACCCATTTCTAATTATGTCACAATGAATCTCCACACCCTTTTTAGGGTCCTCGGTTTGGCATAGACGGGAAAAATATATGAAAATGTAAATTGGCTCACTTTGGCACTGATGGTTACATTTGGTGAAACATAAACAATGCTTCATGAGGATGTCATGTCTTTTGTAGTCATTTTTATACCCTTATACCAATAGTCTAATCCCATGCACATCGGCCTATCACCGGTGGGTTTTGGGTGCTCACCCGAGGCACGCATGTGCGGGGTTGAGTCTCTCCTTTATGTGATTCTTGTGAGAATACATAATCTTATGACATATATTCAAGTGCAAGTGAATAGAAAATAACCATGCATCATTCTAAGAACCTAGGACAAGTTGTCATCTCATTGCATACGAAAAGAGAAATAACAAGAGCATATGGAAATGATTCATACACAAAGGAAATGCATAAATATTATACTCATGAACACATATATGCCTTAAAATAGATCCTTCCATTTATATTAACATGTTCAATAATCCACATTACATCCCTTGGAGTCATAACAGACCCTCATATAACAATGCAAAGCTAAGTCATGCATCATAGCTACATTATGTTCATCACATTACAAAGATGAATACAAACCCATCCCTCTAAGTGTGTCATCACTCCTATACTTTCTCTAATCCCAGCCCATAGAATTATTCATTATATTGTTATAGAGCTTCGCCTCTCTTCCACTAGTCTACCACACTAATCACTCTCTATCTTTCTTAAACACACATACCCATTGCCATTTCTACCATCTGCACACCTCAATATATAGCTTTTTTCCTCCACCACCATGCCTTCTAAGGTAATAGATTGGTTACCAAGTGTCCAAGTGGTATGCCAATGGAACATGCCTTCTTTGATCCAAGCTCTCCACTATGTGTAATGATTCTCTTCTCAAACCTTCCATTGCATGCATGGAATATTTCATTTTGATGCTACAATCTCCAGGATGGCATCTTTGTTTCACTTGTTTTCTTTATGTTATTGAGATGAAACAGATAATGGTTAATGGTTTTAGGAGGAATACATATTTATGCTAGTCGATTGATAGTCATTTACATGCGTCTGACTTCTCAATCAAATGCATACTATGAGAGCTTTCTTTTAGCTGGGAGGAACTACTTGAAATAGAAAACAAGACCACAAAAGAAGAGTTAAATAATATATGACAATGGATTGCCTAGCGTGTGCTAGATCTGGGAAGTGTGATACTCCCTAGATGGCTTTCAATCCACTATTTAAAACAACTTAATGTGAGAAATAAACAAATTCCTACTATAGTTGATATGATTTAGGTATTTCATTCAAGCACAATAAGAAAATCTAATATAACAAGCTAGGCTATAGTCAGATTTGAAGGGTAGGTAGGTGTTAGGGTGTTGGAACTGGTATGGGTTGGGTTATGGGTTGTTTGGGTCACTTGGTAGAAATAGGTTGAGATTTGTTATTAGTACAGTGTAAAAATAGAGACCGGTGTCAATGTAACCAATGATGGCTTAGAAGGGACCGGTGATGGTCGGGGGTGACCAGCATCGGTAGGTTCAAGGGTGAAAGGAATCAATGAGATCTGATTATAGGAGTTTAATCTGAAGCTAAATAGAGATGGAAGGGTGGATAGGGAGGTCTATAAAGGTCTCAGGTATACTTAGAGGGGTGTAGGAGGTGAGAATGGGTGATTTGGTGGTGTGGGTAGAGGAATGGCTAAGTCTACAAGTAGGTAGAAGATGGGAAAGGAACATGCAAGGTATGAACTAATAATAAGAGTGAAAAAGGCTATTAAACTGAAATAGACTATGCTAGTAGAAGATACACTTACTGTGATGTAGGTTTGATGACTAAATGGTGATGGTAGTTGATTAGAAGAATGGTGTTTGGTGCCATGGTAGTACTTCTTGGAATGCTTCTATGAGTGCAATGCTTCTGGATCTATCCTAGTGCTGGCTATGGATGTCTGTGGGTGTGAAAAGGCTTTGGTTCCGCTTGCATGCAATTATCTCTCTCTACTTAACTTAATCTTAGAATGTGTCAACCCAAAAACAAGGTTTCTAAGGTGAATAAATGGTAACCGACGATGGTTCTGGGTTGACCGGCGTTGGTTTAGTGATGACCAGTGTCGAGTTAAGGTGGGATTCCCTAGGTTTACTAAAAATAACAGATCTTGGCCATCATTTCCACCAGAGATGTCTATTCTCCTGCATCAAAGTGGAAGTTTCCTTTTCATGAGCAAGAATGTGGTTAGAGGCATAATAGGCATTGATTTTTAGGGTTGAACTAAGTCTTATCTCATTAAGGTAAGTGGGACCAAGTCTTAGTTAGTTATGGAAACATTCCAAGAATAGGTCTAGGGTGAGGTGGCTAGGTGAGGTAGAGTGGTGAGGTTTTTATTCATTTAATTAAGGTAATTAAATTAATAATGGGGTGAGGATGGGTATTAATTTAATTATAAATAATTAAATTAATGTTAATGTGGGGTATAAGGGTCATGGTTAGGTGAATGTGTGTAAGTTGGTTATTTGAAAGGGGACCAAGGGGAGTGTGACCCAATTTTGGTGTCTACATTTTGCCCCTTTTTAGGCATCTTGTATTGGTAGCAAAGCATGACAAAAATGAAGGTTAGTTTTTTCCCCATGTGAATTTAGGGTGAGAAGGTGAATTTGGGTGCCCCAGATAGGGGCATGAGTGATTCCCCCTCAAATTAGGCACCGATGATGAAGAATAGAGAGTCGGTGGGTGGTTTGAGAAAATAGGGTTAGGTGTGAAGAAGGTGAGGGTTGAGGGTATGGTGATTGTAAAAGGTAGGGTGGGTGATTGACATTTTACACACACATTGTGAAATGCCATGAGATACAAGGGTTGCTCAACATAACAAATTTACGTTAGCTAGGGTCGTAAAGGTCATCCAAATAAGGGTTGTTGAGGTCCAGTATCCAGGGTAAAGGATACGGTCAGGAACTCAATGAGGTAAGATGTAGGAATGCATAGGTGTGGTTCGTACATCCAAAAGGTCAAAATTTTAAGGTTTGTTTGGATAAGGGTCATGGCCATAGGCAAGGTAAGGCTATTAGGCGAGTAAAATAGGTACCATCATCGCAAGATGTAACAAGTGAGGACATGGGAATATCCACATAATCAACAGTTAGGTAGGTAGGTGTGGGTAGGGTAGGTGGAGGAAATAATAGGTAATGGGTAGTGTCAATCAAACATATGCACACATGGAGATCAACCAAAGTATCAAGTCAAAGAGCTTTTAAACTCTACTCCGTCCAAGGTTAATCGAGTTATCCAAACAAGGGTTATTGAGGCCTAATATCCAAGGTAAAGGATATGATCTAGACACACAATGGGGTAAGATACATGAAATGTATAGGTGTGGTTCCGGTACATCCAAGAGGTCAAAAGGGTGACAAAGGAAAGGTATGATTAGTAGGCTAACAACATGGTAATAACATTACAAGGTAAATCGAGTGTGCAAGGTTGATAGGTTTATCCCAACAATGTTGAAGTGATTTCGTTATCCAAGGTATAGGATATGGTCCGGGATCACAATGCAAGGTAGGTGTAGGAATGTTTAGGTATGTTTTGGTACACCAAAGGGTGGGTCGGGATAAACAACATGACAATAGGCAAGGTAAGGTCATTAGGTCAAACAACACGGGTGATAGCATCGCAAGGTATAGTGAGCACATTGGTTCAAAGGTCACTAACAATGTTCCAGGTCCAGGCATATAGGTCATGGCATAGGTAAGGCTGAGGTACGAGTAAAATAACAAGGCCCTAAACACAAATAAGGACAGGTGTAGGTAATGGAGGCTTGTAGGTAGGTTGCAATAAGGGTGGGTAAGGTAAAATGGTGGTGGGATTGGATAATTTATAGTTAAAATGGGTAAAAATGGGTTAAATAGTCGGTTTAGGTAGATAATTGACATCCGTTTAGGTGTAGCCATCATCCGTTTAGTAGGCTTGACCTTGGATTGGCGTTAGTCGGAGTTGGGTTGGGTTTTATAAGGTAAAAATTATGTATTTATGGAATCATTGTTTCCATGTGTTTTAAGAAAATGATAGAGATGTGTTTCACTTTTACACCTATCATGGAGAAAAGGAAAAGGTAGCATACCTAGTTGAGGTGGAGAGTACTAGTTGGTGAGAGGATTCAGCTAGACGGGTCCATGAGATCAATGTGGTTGATTTGATTGGGTAGAGTGGAGGATTGGATTTGGTGATTTGGACATGGTAGAGGTGGGAGAGGTTTAGGGTGGACCACCGACATAGTGGCCAAATGTGCCCCCATGGAGATGGCATCGCGATGAGGTAAGATTCGATCCCATTCCTTGTTTATTAGGTATATTTGTTTATAGAAATTAGGTTAGGGTAAAATGGGTGTTTTGGGGGGGTTAATTTTGAATTTGGGAAGAAAATGGGTGAAATAGGCATGTAGGAAGGTGTAATTAGGTGAATGAGGATGGGGGAGGGATTGAGGGGGATTTGGGTAGGAATGGGTGGGTAGTTAGAGAGAAATGGGAAATTTGGAGAGAATTATGGCATGGTTTTCATAGATTGTTAAGAGGTCCTGGATGTGTGATGACCGATGTCATTCGAGGGTTAGCCGATGTCAGTGGGAGTTATCCAACATTGATCATGGATGGGGTGACCGATTTTGGTTGATATTAACTGATTTTGGTCATCATTTGGAGGAAATTTGGCCAAAAATGAAGGTTAGTTGGTGGGTGAGATAGGTCAGGAGATAGGAAGGTATAGTTGCCTAAAAAGGTTTGGGTAAGGGGATAAATAGGTTTGGTCGAGGGGTGTAAAATTGAGATTGGGGGAGAGGAAGTTGATTAGGGGCGGGGTGGGTAGATAGGCTATGAGATAGGAGAGGTTTTGGTCAAGGGTGGAGTTGAGTATGGTCGGGGTCTAATGATTTTATGGTTTGTTATATGTAGGCGAGGGACCAATTACGGATGCGTGAAAAGTGTACCTCTATTACTAGATGTTTGAGGGGACATGACCGATGAGGAGTGGAGGCACATGAATGAGGTGGGTCTGATTGGGATTTGACATTATAGGTGTATAGTCTATCGTGATGGAGTTTGATGGTGGTCTCATCGATACTGGGATTCCAAAAGTGTGACCAACACGTTCCATTTTGCCGATAGGTGAGATGATATCGAGTCACCTTGGAGGATGTTTATAGGATTACGTGGCTACCGATAGTAGGGACGCAAGTGTATTCTATTTCTTAAGAGGCATCGGAGGAGATGATGCCATGATGATATTTGGAGAGTATGGGGTGATAGAGATGAGGTTTCATAACACCATCCCGAGCTATGGAGAGATGTATTTTTATATTAGCCTAAGGAGATGAGGCTAGTGGTCTTGGTTATGGAGGAAGTGTGTTATTTGCACTATCATATAGGGTGGGAGATTCCCGTGAGAACTTATGGGAGTCTTTCATGATATGATGGAGGAGAGGACTGCATTATTTGTATCCATGTACACATGTATTTATATACATACTTTCCAATTTATAGATGATGGTATGTATAGTATGGATGGTGTATTTGCTTTTAATTTCTGTTATTATGTGTGTATGTGATGGAAACTAGGTGGATTAGGCATGATGGAGTTAGGTCGGTTTAGGCATGATGGAGTCAGGTTGGTGTAGGCATGGTGAGTTAGGTTGGTTTAGGCATGATGGAGTCAGGTTGGTGTAGGCATGATTGAGTTAGGTTGGTTTAGGCATGATGGAGTCAAGTTGGTTAGGCATGGTGGAGTTAGGTTGGTTTAGGCATGGTGGAGTTAGGTTGATTTAGGCATGATTGAGTGTCCAAGTTATAGGTAACATGGGGGACAAATGGTGATGTATATACATGTTATGGCTTAAATTCCCAAATATGTGCTATAATGGAAATGTGAAAATGATAAATGAATGATTTGATGATGTGATAAAAATGTGTATTAATTGATGTTTGTTTGGTTTAATTTCAAATTATTGATATAGAATGGAAACTAACTAGGGTAGAATGTGAATAGGAAAGTGAAAAGGGGAATTGGTTAGGGTAAAGAGTGGTCGAGCTAACCTCCAAGGGCCCCATGCCCTCGAAGTGCTTCCTACATAGTCCCAGTGAAAAGGTGCCTCAGGCCAATGTAGTTCTCCCATAAGCTAGGGAAGATTATGATAAAGTAGAGGAATGGGTTGGTAGGTTTATGAGGCATGGTTGAATGCACGAAGTCATATGACATGATTGAGTTTAGGTCATAGGCATGGTTGAGTGATTTTTAAATATAGGTGTTGATGATCTAGTCCTGTATAGGATAATCAATAAGTAATGAGGAAGACGAATGGTAATAGGTGGTAAAAGAGCCATTTAATTGATAAGAACCCTAATGTGTTGACCATACCTAAGAGGGGCTCATGAATGTAAGACCATAGAGGCATTGCATAATGGACCATTCTAAGGGTGAAGAAAGTCACATAATCACAAAAATGTCATGGTTGCAGCAAGTCCCTTGAGTAAAGAGGAAATTATGCTAAAAAGGCAAAGGAGGTGAGAATGGCGGTTTAGCATAACTTAGTGTACGACAAGCGTGTTTTTGAACAAGAAACCCAAGATCAAAAATAGGCAAGTCCATGATGAAAATTTCATCTTTTTCTTCATTTTTTGTTTTTAATAGACTAATTGATGCGGGAAGTCTATATGGGATGAGTATATTATCTCCTTGAGGTCTTCGTGAAGTTGATCGATGTGGGAAGCTTCTGGATATTTTTATTAGATTTGTGAAATGACTTGATATAGTTGTCCTTCAAGGGAGAAGTCTATTTATAGTGGTGGAATTAGAGTGAAGAGATGTCCCTTTTGAGGGAGTCATCTTTTGCTAGAAGTTTGACTCAAGGAGTTGCATCCCTTTTTATTTTTGGATGTTTAAGTCATGGACAAGACTATAGAGGAAGATTAGGTTCTTGTTTAGAAGACAAGACCATAGCACACAAATATTAACTATGAAAGAGGTGGTTTTGAGTGATGAATGACCATGGGATTCCATCTTGAAGAAGACAAAAAGTATCCATGAGAATCATGCTATGAGTAGATCCGTGGTACTCATATTGAAGATAAGGCTGAAAGGTGACGGGTAATCACATGATTCTTGTTGAGTCGTGGATCCTCAAAATGGGTAATATGGAAGGTGGACAAGTACTCAAGGGATGAGTGATCAACTGACAAAAATTGGTATAGAACTTGATGTCAAAAATAAATGGTCGAAGATGCAAGGCATTAAGGGGCTCAAGTTCAAGTTTACCTTTCGAGTGAAGACAAATGATAAGCACCTAATCCATAGGCATGGGTAACGATATAAGGTCTGAGCCAATTAGGATAAAATTTTCCCCATTTACTTTTTCCTCTTTGGTTACATGTTGATTTTCTTCAAGACGAGGTCACCAACCTGAAAGGTTCATTCATGAACATGTTTTTCATAGGCACGTTTGATACGTTTTTGGTATATTTGGAGATGGTTAAGAGCATTGAGATGGCATTCATCTAATAACTCAAGTTGTGCCAAACGATCTTAGTGAAATTCATCATCATTGAGCATGTCTTGAAGTGAGATGCAAAGAGATGGAATCTAGACTTCAAGAGGTAAGATAGCCTCGATACCGTAGATCAAAGAAAAGGTGTGGTAGTAGTCAAAGTGCGAATACTAGTGTGATAGGCCCACAAGGTGAAAGGAATGTGCGTATGCCAATCTTTCCCAGTATCATTGACTACCTTCATAAGAATTTTGTTCAAGGTTTTATTGGTCAATTTGGCTTAGCCATTGGTTTACGGGTAATAAGGTGATGAGAAATTGAGTTGGATGTCAAAAGTGTCGCATAGTTTGCGTAGGATTTTTTTGAATTGCTTTCCATTATTAGTGATGAGGCGGTGAGGAACACCAAAGAAACAAATGATGTGATGGTTGATGAATTCACATATTTTCTTAGATTTCGTAGAAATGAGGGGGATGGCTTCTACCCATTTAGTATAATATTTAGTAGCGGTTATGATCCATTGGTGGTATTGTGAAGAATGGGGGTTGATCTCACTGACAAGATCCAAACCCTATTGAGAGAAAGGCCAATGTCTGTGTGACTTGTAAGGCATGACTAGGTGTGTGATGGAGATTAGCATGTTGTTGGCATTTCACACAACATTTGACATAATCACAAAAGTTGCGATTTAGGGTTGGCCAATAATAGCCTAGGCAAAGAATGTGTTTTGTGATAGCTAAACCACTAAAGTGGCCTCCACAAATTCCATCATGGACTTCCTTAATGGTGTAGGGAATTTTAGAACTTGTAAGGAATCATAAGAGAATACCATTGAAGTCATGCTTGTAAAGAAGACCACCCATGATGACATAATGGGAGACACTTTTAAGAAAGGCACGTTGTCCATTACAAGTGAGATCAAGTGAGTAGAATGGAAAGGGAAAGATAGTCTACATATTGCTTATACAAAGGTCATGTGGGTCAGGGGAAATGGTTCCGATGGAGTAGACCTCACGAGGTAAATAAGAGGGTGATTATAGCCTTTGTATTGTGATAAAGATTTTAGAGTCAGTGGGTGAAGCAGGTATCTGAGAAGCCAAGAAGGCCATGGTATCCACAAATTTATTAGTAGAATGTGGGGTGGTTTGAAGTTCGCATAATGGTCAAAGGTGGTCAAAAGTATATCTACGTGATGTTTATACTTTTAAATTATCTCATTATGACACTTCTGGTATATATATTGACTTGGTTTACAACCAATTAAGAATCACCAAATATATTAATGGACTTAACATTTAAGGCATAAACATCCTAGAGGCCCAATATGAGTGCTTCGTATTCAGAAATATGTTTCATACAATCAAAATCAAGTTTGAAAGATAAATGCATAGGTTCACCATCAAGAGGAATGAGGATAACACCAGCCCTACCCCCACCGACACTTGGAGACATCAAAAAAATTGTGTCATTTGGTAAGCATGTTCATCTAGGAAAGGGTAGCTATGAATCATCTTCGGGAAATTGAAGTTAGATGGTTGATTCTTGGAAATAGATGCATCAGCTAGTTGATTAGCAATAGTCTCACCCTTGATGGACTTTTGATGAATGAATTCAAGGTCGAGGTCAGCAAGAAGCATAAGCCAATGCGGCATGTTGATGTTGATATGGTTTGGCGTACATATAGTGTAATGGGTCAATATTAGTAATGACGAAGGTTTTGTGGTTGAGTAGGTAATGGTGGAGTTTGGTGGTGATGAAAACTAAGGCTAAGTAGAGTTTTTGGCATGGGTATATCTAGTTTTGTAGTCCATAAGGGTATGGCTTATGTAATAAAATTTTTCTCTTGGTGTTGGTCATCGCGATGAGCAAGCATGGCACCTAAAGAATGGTCAGTGGTGTAAATATATAGGTAAATAGGGCTAGTCATCCTTAGGAGGAATGAGCACTGGTGGTTAAAGGAGGTATTGTTTTAAGGCTTCAAAGGCTTTATGGCATTCATCATCCCATTTGAATGACACATATTTCTTGAGAAGATGATGAAATGGTTGACAATGATCGGAAAGTTATGAGATAAAATGATGAATGGATTGCAACTTACCTTGTAGGATTCAAAGTTGATGGAGATTAGTAGGTGGAGGAATTTCTAGAATAGCCTTGACTTTAGCAGGATTGACTTCTATGCCATGCAAAGAAATGATGAAACCAGGAGTTTTCCTAAAAGTACCACAAAGATGCACTTCTTTGGTTGAAGACAAACACAATACTTGATGAGGCGGTCAAATATGACCTTAAGGATGGGCAGGTGTTGGTTCGATGTTTGGATTTGGCAAGAAGATCATCTATGTAATCTTCCAATATGTGATGCATGATGTCATGGAAGATGTAAGTCATGGCTCATTGGTATGTAGCACCCGGCATTTTTAAGGCCAAAAGGCATGACTTGATAGTAGAAAGTCCCCAAGGGGTGATGAAGGAAGTCTTGTGTTGATCTTCTAGAGCTAATAATATTTGATTATAACCCAAGAAACCATCCATGAGTGATAGCATTTCATGTCCGTTATGAGATCACCTATTTGGTCAATACCTCATAGGGGAAATTCATCTTTGGGACAAACTTGGTTCATTTCACGAAAGTTTGTGCAAATGTGGAGTCCCCCTATCACCTTTATGATAGGAACGATGTTAGAAATCCATTGGGGATAGTCAATGGGTAGGATGAAGGAAACTAAGAGAATGCGTTGAAGCTCTTATTTGACCATAAGATCAATGCAAGGATGCATTTTCTATAGCTTTTACTTGATGGGCATGGCATTAGGAATGGTGATGATGTTTTGTACCATGATTTTTGGGTTAATACCGGGTATATTAGCATAGGATCAGTGCAAAAGCTTCTTTATGGTCCCGAAGGAAAGAAGTGAAGCTTCTTCCTATTTAGTATCATCTAAAGATTGGCCTATCTTTAGAATGTGTCATCCCGAGTGTTAATGTTGATTTTAATGGTAGATTCATTTAACATGGTTTACGTCTCATAAGGTAACGACTGATGAATATAAGAATCTTCCGCACCTAGGTAGGTGAGGATGGACTCATCGTCCTGACATTGAATGACATTAATAAAAGGTGTATCATCATCGATCATGTCAGGATACATGAATGGGAGAGAAGAGGAGCCTCTCCATCATGTTGATAGGTCGGGGTCCCAGGAAAATTGTTTTTACGAAAAAAAAAAGTTAGGAGGAATAGATTCAGGATCTATGGACTCCATGGGGAAGATGGTGATGTGGGTGAATGAGGTGGAGAAGGTTTGTCTTCCTTAATGAGGTTGACATGAGCCTTCTTGGGAAGGTGGTGGTGCATCAAAACAATGCCACTACAATCATTGTGTTTACGAGTGTACAGAAATGACAGATGGAAGCCTTGTTTGTAAAATCCAAAGCCAAATCCTTTCCATGCACACCGGTGGAGGAAAGTGTGAGCGAAGTGGCGAGTTAGTGAGGGAGTGTAGTTCAGATGAAAATGATTGTGTTTGAGATGGAGGTTTGGGTTTATAAGTGGTGATATCAAGTCCCCCATATGTTAGATTAGTGCGAAGGTGGGGAGGACCATAAGGAAAAACCTCACCTATGTGGTAGTCATAACCAGGGTGTTGATGCAGGTCTCCGTACTCTTCGGAGTGAGGAACATGTCGATATTTTATAGGTAATATTCCCCAGTGAGGTGTTGAAAAACACCTTCTAAGGGATCAAGTATTTGATATGTGGTTAGCGGAGATAGATGACTCACTAGATGATGTGGAAACAGGTGAGTCGGCGGTAGAGGTTACACCAAGTAGTAGGGATAGCAAGGTTAGATGCGGGAGAGGTGGTGGCAGTCTTGGTGGATGAGATTGCAGGTGAAAGAGAAGTAGGGATAGTGGCAAATACCTTGATTGGTACAAGCACATCATTGGGCTGATATAGCATGTTACAAGTCTTGAAAGGTGATGGGTTGGTAGGGATGGTGTAATTATGTCTTTCATGTTCAAATTTGAGGCAATGATGTAAATTCAAAGGAACACAACCCATGACGTGGATCCAAGGTCAGCCAAGCAACAAGTTATACTGGAAATCCCCTTCTAAGACATAGAAAATTTCCAGGACAATGCAGGGACCCACGTGGACATGGAGAATGATGGTACCTAGGGTAGAGGTCATGGCATCATTGAAGGAGCATAGCATAACTGGGTTACCATACATGCAATTGGTAGGTATTCACATTTGGTCATATGCATGGGAGGAGATGATGTTAATACTAGCACCACCATCAATCATAACACATCGTATGTTATATTATCGATAAAGATGAAGATGAAAAGAGCGGGGTCATGGTCATCGGACTGGAAGGGAGTGATTTCTTCATCTGAAAATTTGAGGGGCTACTTGGCGAGTAGGTGGAGGCGTAGAGGAAGGTGATGACCTAGTGAGAGAGGCTACGTGGTGAGGGGTAATGATGGAGGCCACAAATGTAGGGTCATTTGGTAAAACCTCAATAGATTGAAGGACCTCCATGAGGGCTTGATGATGTGACTAGAGGTTTGGATGAGGTCATATAAAGACATTTTGAGGGGGGATTGGTGTAGTTGTTTTAACATTGTGCGATGTGTGACCCCATCGGAAATAGGATATGTAGGACCTCAAATGGTGACTTTGGGTGTGGGTGCGAGATGGTATGTTGGGTACAAGGTTGGTTGATGGGCTAGTTTCCTTTTCCTTTCCTTTGTCTTTCGAGCACGTGGTAGCAATGTGAACCATACTAATATGAGGGAAGAGGGAAAATGGAGAAGGTGTAGGATGAGTGGTGTAACAACATGATGGGAAAAAACCTACCGGGTGAGAAAAGCCTTGTGAAGTAAGTTGGGTGCAACAGCATTTGGGTGGTGATTTGGAGAATTCTATAATATGGACCATGTTGATCTCAAATTTTGGGGTGGATCAAAGAGTTGTGGGGGTGGAGATATTGGTCACTGAGTATGTAATGGAAGAAGGTCTAGGGAAATTGGTGAAGGTGAAATGGGGTCTTCATCAAGAAGATCATCATCATCAAAATTTTCTTCAGGAGGACACAATTGGACAAGAGTGGTTTTTAAAGCCTTACATTCTCTACATCATGTCCTGGCACACGATGGTAGGCACAAATTTTAGTTTTGTCAAACCCTTTTGGTTTGGGTTTGAGCGGGTCGTAAGGTCTAAGAGGTGGTAATGTGATGACAAAGGTTTCGAGGAGATTGGTTAAAATCTTGGCGTAGGACCCCGCTAATGGATCACAATGGGAGGTGAATTTGGTTTGGGTACAGTGTGACTAATTGTGAAGGAAGAGGCTTTACAGGAGGGGGAATGGGTTGGTCCACTAGTTTGGTATGTGGTGTGGTCTTAGGTCTTGCGGGCATCTGTTTAGGTAAGGGCTTGGTAGAAGAGCTAGCGATGGAAGGTTTGGTTTGTTTAACTACCTTATATGAGGGTAGTGAATTTTTAGCTTTAGGTTACACCTTTTTGGAAAAATGTGGTATGGGTGTATGAGATGTAGAGGGAAAAGTAGATGGTGGAAGAGGACAAGTTACCCATAGGGGTAACCAAGTTGCTGGAGGTGGTTGGTAGAGGTTGGGTAGAAGGTGTGAGTGGAAGAGAAGAAAGTGTCATGGGTAGTGAAGAAGTTATGGATGGTAGTGGTGGTATGGGTGGTAAGAAGGTTATGGGTGATGGTGAAGGTTGTGTGGGTCACTTGGGTATATTAGAGGTCTATGATGAGGAGGTGGGATGTTGCATTCTTTATTTTCTTATGGAAGATGATTTTTGGCCAAGGTAGAGGGTGATGTCCTAAGATGGAAGGAAGAGGTGAAGGTGATAACAATGTGGTAGGAAAGGCTGATGTATGAGGCCTACGAAGTTGAGTCTTCTTTTTAGGGGCAGAATAAGTTTAGTGTTGGTTTGGGAAGATGTGGCTAAATCAAATTTGATGGGTGGGTGAGTAAGGTTTGATGTCGGCATGACCCCTAAGGTAGTGATGGGTTTAAGTAAGGGAGATGATATAGGCATGGGCAAGTGTTTGGGTGTAGATGTATGTTGGGTTGTGGGAAGAGGTGTGTGTTGGGCTATGGGTGGTGACATGGAAGGTGTTGCAATAGTCATGGTTGTGTTTGGTTTGGTCGCTTGAAACACTTTTGGATAGATAGTGGAGGTTTTGGTGAGTGACAATTACATTTGGGTTAAAACAAGAAGTAGAAGGCATCCCCAAAGTAAGGATCTATCAACATAGTCCAAGTGATCAGCCAAGCATGAAAATGGTACTATTGTAAGTGGGGTCAACGTGGATCGAGTAGTAATCCCCATAAAATGTGTTTGAGACACAAGGAAATGGCTAGCCTTAGATTCTGTGGGTAAGAGAGCCAAAATCGGCGGGATCTTCAAGGTCGATGGAGAATGGTCATCTAAAAGGAAATGGTATTTCTACGTGATCCTCCATGGGTAAAGGAGAGGATGGACCAGACAAGGTGGATTCTCCTTGTGATGGTGTAGGTTGTGGAAATGTATCTCCTATGAGTAGGAGAGGTGTCACTGACACTGATTGGAAATTTGAGGGGTCAAAGGCAGCGTGCTAATTATAGGCTCTTCCATGGGTGAAGGATAAAATGAATGGGGTTCCTTTCATGGGTGGAGGAGTAGATGAAAAGGTTCTTGTGAAGGTAGGAGAGTTTGTGCTAAGATTTTGTCTATGGAAGGAACATGAGGCAATTGGGAAACAACTGGTATGTCATCAAAAATAGTGTGGACCTCATGCAGACATTGCTATCATTAGTTGAAGTGTCACCAGCTTGGTTGGAAGATGGGGCATGATTATGGAATGTCTTCTTGAAGATATGTAGGTTTTGGTTAGTGGGTCCATTCAGGTTATACAAGACTAGATCTCCATTGGATAACATTTCTTGGACAATATTCTTGAAGGTGACGTAATTATCATCGCTATGACCTTTGACATGATGATAGTTACAAAATTCATATTCTTTATACCGCATGGGCATGGGCGCTTAGGGTCAAAACTAGTGTGTGGTTTTATAGGTGGAAGGGTAATGGCACCAACCTTAATAAGCTTTTCCAAAATAGAATAATAAGGTTCTCCTATTGAAGTGTACTTTCATTGTTCTTGTCTAAACTAGAAAGGTTGGACAGGAGAGAGATTAGAAGGAGGTTTGGATGGGTTTGATGAATGAGGGGGCTCAGTCTTGAGAACTACGACATTGGAAGATCCTTTGGGTTTTGAATAGTTGTTTTGGGGTTTCAAAGATGAAGAGGCATCATTTTATTTGAACACGATGTTCTTGTTACGTAACTAAATTTTCTTTTCTTCGATAGCACGAATATCCAATTTTCATGCCATGGTGAATGCCTCGTCAAATGTGTGGAAGGTCTACACCTGTAGGGTTGGTGAAATGTGTCTAGCACAAGCCCGAGTAAACAACTATATGAGCTCAATTTGAGGTAATTGAAATGTGAGCTGATTAATTAGGTTATTCCAATGAGCGAAAAATTCCACGATAGACTCATCCTCATACTATCGAGTGGAGTAAAGATTAGTCATAGTGACTTTCTTAACAATGTTAATTGAGAAGTGGTCTAAGAAGGCTTGGGCTACTTGATTAAATGATTAGATGGAATGTCTGGGTAGCCCACTGTACCATTCTAATACAAGTTCTATCAGGACATCGGGAAGGTTCTGTAGGAGTAAAGCATCATCATGGGTGATCAAATAACACCCATGTTTGAAAGACCACAAATTCGGATGTGGGTCTTCTTTACTATTGAAGCGGTTGAATTTTGGGATTTCCCAATATACATGGTATGGGTGAATAGGGATGGATGGATGAATGGGCTCATTATAGATTTCATCGTAGGTGAGAGAATTACGTGAGCTAGAAACTAATGTTTCTAGTGTCTGCATCCTTTCCATCATTAATTTGATGAGTTCATTGGTAGGTTGTGATGGAAGGGATCCTCCTGTGGCGTAGGAGGGTTGGTACTAAACATTTGATGTGAGTGGCATTCTAGTGTATGGTGGTGTTAAATAGGAAGGTTGATAATAGGGGCTTAACATAGAGGGAATATATCTAGAATGGGTGATGGATGAGATAGGGGTTGTTGATAGTATGTATATGTAGGTGGGATGGTCACTTGTGACTTTAGTAGTGATTTGGGGCAAAGATCATGCGGGATGGAGAGGACAATATTTTGGAGTGGCATAGGGTCACCGACACCATGGGTGGTTGTGTTGCAATTGGTATCTATGAGACAATGGGTGCGAGATGGGGTTATGGTTTGGGTGGTCAATGAGGGGAAACAGATACTACGGGTGTGACTGATACTATAGATGCAGCAATCATAGCGGGTATGGGTCCTAGCTATGAAACCACTAGGGGTAAAGTAGGTGAAGGTAACACCGCATTAGTAGGGGCTGATGCAAAAGTGGGAATAAGGGTAGGAGAGATGTATACAGGCATGCCATATATCAACCGACCTAAAGAGTCCTAGGTGGAAGTGTGATTCCCATTAAAACAACCCACTTGAGACCCAAGAAACAACCTAAGATTAGTTAGGAAAATTATGGAATAATTTTTTTATTAGAAGTGTCCACAACTAGGTTGCAAGATAACAGTTGACACTAATAGGTTCCGAGAAAAATTCTAAAATTAGTATAGCATAATTTTCATTTATTACAATTCTCAGTGGTCACAAGGTCCAAATTTTAGGGTTAGAAGTTCGATTATGTTCGGGGGTAATTTTGACACCATACCCACTCTCTAACAAGCTCATAGTTTCAACTTGATTTTCCCAACACTCAACACATTCAAAATTTCCCTAAATCATTCCCATTGGATAGGAAATTTTCTCACCTTTCCAACGATATAAAGAAGTCCTCCTAACTCCTTGTAAAACTCTAGTTATGGACCGGCGGACTTATGGGGTCAAATTTTCCCAAAAGGGACACATGTTGAGCGGGGAAGAAAAGCAATTTTGGGTTGGCGGGTCACGGGGCGGTGTTTGAAATTTTTCCTCGCAAGGGAGAAAATGTCCATTTGTACTTGTGCCTCTATGTGCTGCTGCTAGGGACATGTGTCGGGCTCCAAGCCATCACCGGGAGAAAAGAGGGAAGGGCATGGTAGTGGGAGAGTTTGGGGAATTTCACCGAGGGAGGAAAAAGGGAAAGGTTTGATGCGCGGGTCTGCGCGTCCACGAGGGATAATGCCGAGGTGAGGGTGGGAGTGCGGGGGCCACGGGGTTTTCAAACAAAATTTTCCAAAAGCCAACAAGGTCGCGAGGTTTCCCCTCCGCCAACACCCCATGCTACCACGTGGAAACCTATGATAGGCCGCGGACCGGCAGGAAGAAGGTAAAAAATTTCCCAAAATTTTTAAAAAGGCCCAAGGGAGAAAATGATGGCGTGCCTCCATCATTACTCCATTAGGACATGTGGCAGCCTCTTATTGGTCAGTAGGCTAGCAGAGGAAATTTCAAAAAATTTCCCAAACAAATTTTTCAAAAAAATTCTAAGGATTTTTAACGAGAAATTTTTGGGCCACAGCGAGGGCACTGAAAGGCAAGGAAACTTCAAAGTGCCATAACTTTTTCTATAAATCTCAGTTTTGGGAAAACAAGGACTTTCTAGAAATCTCTCGATGCCCTCTTTATACATAAATCATAAATTTTACATTTTGATAAAGTTTGAGGGCTCAATTTTACAAAAATGATCTGTAATATTTTAAATAGCAAACTGGTAATTTCAACTTATAAATTTGATTCAATTTGATCACCTCCTTCACTCAACATGCCAAACAAACATGGAGGATTATTCTAGGAAGGAATTAGAATATTTTGGGAAGGTAAATTTGCTCAATTGATTCCAATTTAAATTTTTCCATCAATTGACAGAAAAATGACTGTGAAAGGGATTCGGCTCGATTTTGCAATGTTTAAAAAAATTAAGTGTTCTTTGTTAATTTGAGATCATTGATGTCATAAAGATGCTAAATTACATCATTTTCAAGTTGATTATAATGTTCAGGCCCAAACTGTACATTTTGATTAATTTTATTTGCATTTTTTTTTTAAATTTACAAAGGGATCAAATTAAAAGAGGTCCATCTAACTTTTCATCATGAAAGTATGTCATTTCATTTCCAATCTAATCTAGTACATTCAATTGGTTTAAACAACCATTCTAAATCAAATGTAAATACTAAATTCCATTTTACACATTTTCTAAAGATACAAAATACAACATTATTTTCACGTACATTTCTTCTTTTCAAACAGAGATCTATTTATCTCTTTTTCCATACAATGAAACATATAATTCAATCCATTTTCTATCTTTCCCAAAACATATATTTGAAAACAAGGAAAACTAATACAGTTACATCTCACGTGTTTCTTCTTTTTTCATTTTCCAAAGCAAGGATTACAATTCACAATTTGATAATTCCAATTCAA
Source organism: Taxus wallichiana var. yunnanensis (assembly GCA_018340775.1). Taxonomy (NCBI): domain Eukaryota; kingdom Viridiplantae; phylum Streptophyta; class Pinopsida; order Cupressales; family Taxaceae; genus Taxus; species Taxus wallichiana. The sequence goes on from CM031235.1 coordinate 52,551,771, forward strand.
CACAACAATGCAAATGAGGGAAATTCTTGCAATTCTTTATTAATTCAAAAGGAAAACATCTTTCCATGTTTGAATGCAAATAACACTTTTCTATTTCTTTCTTTCCAATAAACATAACAAGGTATAATTATCCTTCACATTCAAATGTACAACTTTCACAATTAGTTACAACATCTTTTCTTCACAAATATATATTACAATTTCATCCACTTCAAGTGGGAAAGGTTACAAATGAATTAATTTCACAAGGGGCTGGCAAACTATCTTCTTCTCTCCAGAACAGCAACATGCAATTTTTCCTCCATTTTTAACTTGATCACAACAAAAGTGGGGGAAAGGAAATTCTCTCCACCCAACCAAGACATCCAATGAAAGGAGAAGTCATCCTTCATCATTGGCCCCGAACCCCAACCACAATATAATAACATGTGTCATTCAACCCATGGCAACAACTTAATTCCAAAATACACAACATTCTTTCAACATGCATAATTCAATATAAAACACAGTCTAAATAAAGAGATAGTAGTTTAAAACTACATTTGAAACCATTCAAACAGAACTCGGGCTTGATCATGCAAACCAAAGGAGAAAGGACTATGGAGGAAGCTACTTATGCCTCCCAATGGGAATTGGACATCCACGTAACAAACCACCAATAAATTTCACCACACATATCCTTATGCCCCCATAATCCCTCCTTATGCCCCCCTCATTTTCTTATACCCCCACAAAGTAAGAAATGCAAGCTATTTATTTTCCATGGTGGATCCCAAACCCAAACTCCCTCCACAAAATTCTGATGCCAATGGCATTCCCTTATGCCCCCCCACATGGATTCCCCATAGCCTTCTCCTACACCATTCCTATGGCAGTCTACCCAAACAGCCAACAATTAAACAAAACCATGCACCATTCACACAACACAACAAGAAAATAATAGCATAAAAGAAGAGTTAAACTCCTACCTCTCCATGGTAGCTTTTGTTTCCAATAGCAAGATTTCAATGCCAAAAACACAGTCCCAAAACAACAATGCCAAGTATGAAATTATCTCCAATCTCCTCCACAATCCACAAGAGCTCCAAACAGCAAAAATGCACCCCCAAGGAAGTTTGCAAAATGATTCAACAACCCAAAACAAGAAAAGAGTTTGAATTTTATAGAAGAGGGAAGAGAAGAGGATGATGTGGATCCATGTAGGATGCCACATCACACATCCTCAAATCCAACACAAAATACAAAATTTCATTCTCCCAAGCACAATAAAGAGGTGGGTGAAAATATGACAATTTACTTGCACACTCCAAAAGCCCACACCCCAAAGGACTGCAAATTAAATAAAATGTAAGAGAGTGCAATCAAAAATTGTAACATGATTAATAAAATGCATTATAAAAGTCTAAAATCACCCCTCCAACCATAATTATGGTTGGTAAATTAAATTGAGAGGTATGGGACAAGTTTTACTTATCCCACAAGCCTCCAAAAACAGCTCCCAAGGACAAATTCGAATTTCCAAGGAGGTGGAGTGTTTCATACTCTAAAATCTGACTTACACAACTCTTACACAAACTTATACATCCCTTACGTAATTAATACAAAGAGCCAACAACTTCCATAATTAATTTCCATATCCCGATTTGATTTATTTAAATTTTAACCATATGATTTCTCACATTAATCTACCACAATTTTAATTAAATAAAAGAAAGGACACATTACTAATAAAATACATACAACAATAATAAAAAGAATTAACCACATTAATAATTACACAAAACCCATGGTCACATATAAAGGTGATTCCCCCATGGGAATCCCTAACAACAACAAACACAACACAATAAAACAAGTTGCCATGGTGACCTTGTCAAATTCACCTAGAATTCCATTGTGGTTGGTCTCTAATCCCCTAATGTTTGTTGTGATATTAACCTGCAAAACACAAATACCTCCTTCGGCCTCATGGCCATATCAAAACATCCAAATGAATATAAATATAATCACAAAATCATCTAAATATGTGAATCACAACAACATCAAGGTAATTTAATATTATCACATACAATTTATATCAACAACTATATCATCATCATATAATATCCATTTTCTAGATCTACTCATAATATCCAAAATCACATGTCTGAACAACATCCATAAAACATCCATGTCAAATAGTATATCATCATCCACATATGAGTGTCTCTAATAATCATCATGCATCATAAACAAATCAAGATCAACAATAATCCATGATCGAATGTCTAACATTATACTAAATCAAAGCATAATAATGTCCATAATGTAAACGATAGTATCAAAATAAGTATCTACATGTGTCAAAGGGAAGTGGGCACTATAGGAAGAGTGGGAAAGGTATAATTGTAAGGCTATGGTATTCAATCGAGGAGTCATACAAATTCCTCGTTATCTATGGCAATGGTGGTGGGTAGGGTTGGATCCATGGGTGATATGAAAAAGGGTGGTGAAGGACTAGGTAGGAGTGGTTGACGAGTAGCATGGAATATAAGGGTGTTAGCTTGGTTGCGAGTCGACACCATGTGAGTGAATGTATATCGTGTGATGTTGTATTCTACATATGACACAAAGAGTAGTAGAAATCAAGAAAATAGGTGTTTATTAGTGGATTTGGGTAATGTATCAGTTGATATTTAGCACACGGTAACCAACATTGGTTAAGGATGATGATGATGGTTCGGGGGTAATCGAGGTCGATTACTATGAGAAAAGAACAGTTTGGCCAAAGGAGGAAAAAATGATGAATTTCAAGTAGATAAGTTGTATGATGATAGTTTATGAGATTACAGAGAGTTCGAGACTCGAAAAACTCAAAATAGTGAAAAAGGTGAGAATAGGTGTCCCTTGGGCAAGTTAACGAAAAGGACAATGAACTCGCGATGGTGGTTAGGTAGAACCGATGACATTGAGGTGTAAACCAACACCAATGAATAAACCGATGTCGATTACTGTGAAAATTTTAAGAATACAAGAAAATAGATTGTTGTGAATCGAGATCGATGAATGATCAACCCGGAAGCCTAGAGATGATATAATGAGGTCCTGACACACTCAGAAGAAGTCAGAATACTCCAACTATGATTGTGGAGTGTGTAAGGAAAAAGAATGGAAAATGGAGAGAGGTATCCTCACACCTCAAAATGCACGTCAATCAAACACTAAAACATGTATCCAACAAGTGATTTTAATGTGTTGAGCTTATGCTATTTAGAATACTCGACTCATGAATTTAGAGTAGAGTTTTGGTGAGGAAGGATATCTAAAAGGAGAGGTTTCATGTTATGTTATGGCATGGGTGGGTCGTCCTCTGAGGTAATGACTAGAAAGAAGTAACCAGTTGAGTGCTCATTGTCAATCCACTAATCGTGTGATCATTGACAACTTCTTCCAAGTGAGATGTTATTCAATAATATGTGTATTTTTAATTTTGTGTAGTTTGGTATAAGAAGAAGAAAGAGAGTGCTTTGCTACGATTCTTTGTGTCAACCATCAGCTAGGCATGACTTCTAAAGATATAGGTTTTCTTCATTTTAATGTGAGCTAAATGCAGCATACAAGGATGAAATGCAACTGATTTTAAACCAAAATCAAAAATTACGTTCGATGAAGCAAATGATGAACAAGTAGGAACATGCTCTTTCACTACTTATGCGAATGCAAAAAGAAGAAAATGGTTTGTTTTAAGCAATGGAAAATAGATGTTGTTTTAGAAAATTAGAAGAGGAGAAGATTACCAAGGAAAGATATTTAGTGTGAATACGTTTAGAAAATAAACAAACACACCATCTTTACCTAAGAATGAAGAAAAATGCAAGGAACCCGGATGGGTCCCACCAGAGCGTGCCAAAATGTTTCACCATTTTCTTTACGTTATTGAGATGAAATAGATAATGGTTATGGGATGAGGAGGAATACCTATTTATGTTAGTCAATTGATGGTTGTTTGCACATGTTCTGACTTCTTAATCCAATGTTGACTGTGAGAGCTTCCTTTTGGCTAGGAGAAACTACCTGAAATAGAAAACAAGACCACAAAAGAATAGTTAAATAATATATGACAGTGGACTGCCTAGTGTGTGCTAGATTTGAGAAGTGTGATACTCACTAGATGGTTGTCAATCCACTATTTAAAAAACTTAATGTGAGAAAAAACAAATTCCTACCGTAGTTGATATTTAGGTATTTCATTCAATCACAATAAGAAAATCTAATATAACAAGCTAGGCTATAGTCAAATCTAAAGGGTAGGTAGGTGTCAGGGTGTTGGAACTGGTCAGGGTCAAGTTATGGGTTGTTTGGGTCACTTGGTAGAAGGTAGGTTGGCTCTATTATTGGCACATGTGTAAAACACAGAGACCAATGTCGGTCGGGTGTAACCGATGATAGCTTAGAAGGGACCGCTATGGTCATGGGTGACTAGGCGTCGGTAGAGAGTCGGGTGAAAGGAACTCAATGAGATCTAATTATAGGAGTTGACTGAAGCTAAACAGAGATGGAAGGGTGGATAGGGAGGTCTGTAAATGTCTCAAGTATACTCAGAGGGGTGTAGGAGGTGAGAATGGGTGATTTTGTGGTGTGGGTAGAGGAATGGCTAAGTCTACAAGTAGGTATAAGATGGGAAAGGAACATGCAAGGTATGAACTGATAACAAGAGTGATAAAGGATATTAAACTGAAATAGACTATGCTAGTAGAAGATACACTTACTGTGATGTAGGTTTGATGGCTGAATGGTGATGGTAGTTGATCATAAAAATGGTGTTTGGTGCCACGGTAGTGCTTCCTAGAATGTTTCTGTGAGTGCAATGCTTTGGATCTATCCTGGTGCTAGATATGGATATCTGTGGGTGTGAAAAGGCTTTGATTCCACTTGCATGCGCTCATCTTCTCGTATGCTTGATCTCGTAATGTGCCAACCCAAAAATAAGGTTTTTAAGGTGAATAAATGGTAACTGATGATAGTTCTAAGTTGAATGGCATCGGTTTAGTGATGACCAACATCGGTTAAGGTGGGATTCCCTAGGTTTACTAAAAATAACAGATCTTGGCCATCATTTCCACTAAATCTATCTATTCTCCCAGATCAAAGTGAAAGTTTCCTTTTTCATGAGAGGGAATGTTGTTAGAGGGATAATAGGCATTGATTTTTATTGTTGAACTAAGTCTTAGCTCATTAAGGTAAGTGGATCAAGTCTTAGTTAGTTATGGAAACATTCCAAGAATAGGTCTAGGGTGAGGTGGCTAGGTGAGGTGTCTAGGTGAGGTGGAGGGGTGAGGTGTCTATTCATTTAATTAAGGTAATTAAATCAATAATGGGGTGAGGATGGGTATTAATTTAATTATAAATAATTAAATTAATGTTAATGTGGGGTATAAGATTCATGGTTAGGTGAATGTGTGTAAGCTGGTTATTCAAAAGGGGACCAAGGGGAGTGTGATCCAATTTTGGTATCTATAGGCACCTTATCCACTCTGCATGCTAGAAGGGTCACACTTTTCTTGTGTGTTTCCTGGGACACTGAATATGGCTAAGTCCAAAACTTTTCTTACCTTAAGCATACACGCCGTGTGTTTTATAAAACCCTATTAGAACCCTTCCTTACACACCTTCAACCATGCACACCCTTCTTCAAATAGGTCTTGTGCACCCACACGCCTTCTTGTACTTGTCTCGATATTCGGGGGCCCAACATCTTTAATAAAAAAATTCATTCATGTGGATGGCATAGCTGCCATATATTAGCATGTAACCCCCTTTGGTTTAGGCACTTTGTCAAACAAGTTTATGTTCCTTGTTTGTGCATCCAAATTTTGTAACATTTCTACCAAGTGCATATATATACAACATCCGATAATATAACAATCTTTTATGCCTAAAGGGTGTCCATATATGTCATCAAAACTCTTGATTTTCACATACTAGGGGCACATTTAACTTCCATATAAGGATATTATGATAGAAAGGGTGAATGGTTTGGTGTAGACATCTATAATTACCATTTTCTTCTAAGTTTCGATGTTTTCAACACGAATTTTATATACTTGACAACTGTGGTAGTCACCACTACAATGGAAAAACAACTAAGTTCTAAAATAAAATAATTTTCCGTGCTCTTAGAAAGGGTTTTTAGAACATCAAGCTTTTTGGGAATTTAAAATATTACGCACATGGAGAACCAATTCATGTACCTCTTGAATGCTTCCATGTCCCTGTAAAAACCTACATACCTTTCCAAAAGAAAATAGGCGCCCAACCATAGACATGAGGCCAAGAACCAAAACGTGAAAAATAAGTGTAAGAAAATGGTAACTAATACATTCAAATATGAGCCATGTCATTATATCTCCAACTAGAACACCATCGTATACTTTTTATTCCTCCATTGTCAATGTAAAACACTTTTAGTCTTTCCCACAAAACAAAAATCAAACTCAACACTATGCAGAGGGGGCGAGGTGGAGGAGGTGCCTTTCTTCCACACATCTTACCAAACATTCAACATATCATGTGTTTTCTTCCACATTTTTGTTTACTCATTTACCAAGGAAGAAAGGACTAAAATTTTGACAATAGCTATCTCTTTCAACACACCAAGCCCCATACTATCCTTAATTTTCCTCTGCCACTATCATACCTATCCATTCTTTCACCCACACAATTTAATTTATTTTTCTTTTATTATTATTTGAATTTATTTTTTATTTTATGTTATATATTTTCTTATTTTATTATTTATCTTAATATATTATTATTATTATTACTATTATTATTATTATGTCATTATAGTTGTCTACGAATTGAATACTCTTCTTGATAACATAAGGAGAATTGTCCCTTTCACCACATGATGCATGGGGTAACAAGAATGTGGCATATAATGACATTTTGAAATTATAAATAAGGCCCAAAGGTAAGGGAGAACCACTACAATCTAGGAGGGGGCACTACAATTTTAGGAAACATAGTCATCCCATTTATCAGACACCTATATTTTTCCTATCATCAACTACTATTAACTTATGTGTGTAGCTACATGTGTATATAAATGTTTCTCAAAAATTCCAATACTACATATTATATCATATTATCAAAATATGTTCATCATTCCCTATTCAATATCTTCAAGTTTGAAGTTTGGCAGAGACTTCTAAATCACACGTGTCTGCTAACTCATACTAGTAATGAACCATTCCCCTCCCCGGATCACAATACACATGAGGAAAAATACTAACCATATAACTTATAACAAAAACATCTCACTTAACATTTACACCATGAAGAGCAACCACTTGTTGTAATAGTCTATTGCACTCTCGCCATCTTATTATTATCTCTATGTGTACCAGAGAGTTTTTGCTTTCTAACTTTAACTTAATAAAATGAAATAACAAAAAAATTGACCTCGGAAGATGGCAAGGTTTATCATTACCCACAATGATGAATGTTGATATTGATGATTGATGGACTATGCACTCCTCCTTCTTCCAAGTGAAGAAACTTGCAGATCAAAGAAAGATAAACAAAATGGATTACATAAATGGTATAATGAGTTTCTTGGATAAGGATAATTCTAGGAATCCAAAGGGACTTCCTTGGAGGATGTCAACCCATTTTAATATAATTAATAAGATTGACAATAATTATGAGGATATATAAATGACAAAGATAGATGAATAATGGATAAGAAGCTTTAGAACTCAAGATTGAAGGGTGGGTCTTTTGTAGCTTTAAATGTGGCCCAAGTGGGAGTGGAAGTAATCAATGACTCAAAGTAGTCGTACAAAAGTCTTTAGTTTCTTATTAGATCTCGTGAAGGATTTCAAACTGATCTTTGAGTTATTCGATGTTGGATGCAAATTGGATTGCACATAGTGTAAGTTCATGAAGGATTTTTTACTATTCCCAAAAGAAAGGTTGATGAACTATTAGGATGTTATAAATGCATGTAATAGGATGGGACCGTCTAGATATTACTATCTAAACTATGACCATGCTTGAAAAAGAAAGTTAAATATAAAATATTAATAAAAATTGATACTAGACTAATGAAGAGATTAGAAGATGTTGATTAATAGAGATCATAGGAGATTCGAGGAAACAAAGGCAATTTGGCATAATCGTGGGCAATTCAAGGGAATTGTTAGAGATTCACATAATCACCGATGATTACCATGAAAAGGATCAAGTTTCCTAAAAAAGGTAAATTTCTAATGATGATCTTTTAAATGATTGTTTTTGGTTTCTTTTGATGTTTTTATGAAGTGAAAATTGTGAAACAAAATAGAAGAGTACCTTGTGATGTAGAGATAAGTTGCAAGATGTCTCCAAACATTGGATGAAGATGATTGAAGTTGGTGACCAGCTTTTAAGATTCATGGGAAAATGATTGATGAAAAGACTATCAAAAAGATGTGTTGTAAAAGATTGAGGTTAATACATGACCTTAGTGATCTCTAGAGTGATGGAGTTTTTGATGGGTTGAAAATAAATTGCAAGAGCATGAAAAATAATTTTGAAGATCCCTGAGAGAGGAGACAAAACTAGATTTTATAATCGTTGGTGATTTGTTAGAATCATTGGTGATCTCAAAAATTTCAGGAAAATGTTTAGGAAATGGTTAAAACCACTTCCTAAATAGGTTTTTCAGTAAATTGGGAGGAAAAATGGTTAGGAGGAGGTTAAGGTTGAGTTGGGTAGGTTAGGGTGTTAGGATAAAATAGGTTTGAGGTGGTTTTGAGATGGTTAAGTAGTTTTAAAGGGGTTAAGGTAATTTAGGATGGGTAGATAGTAATTTATGAGGGTGTAAAAATTGATTTTATGGGATGAGGGAGGTGACTTAGGATAATGATATAATGATAGGTTTTAATTAAATAATGTGTGTATAGAAGGAAGTAGGTAGGTGATGAAAACCCGGTGTCTACATTTTCTCCATTTTGTCTATTAGCTTGTGACGATCAAACTAGTGGAAAAAATGGTGTGAGATAGGTTTTTTTTTGCTTGTATGGGTGATCCACCCCTCAAACTAGGGTTGATTGCGACATAGGAAAGGATCACCAATTTTATTGAGTTGATTGGATATTTTTACATGTGTGTTTTGTTTGAAGTTTCCCTAAGACAAGGTATCAAAAAGATGGGTATCACCATGGAATCAAGTGATAGGGGAACCAAAGGGTTCATGTCCTATAGACGTATGATTCACATGGATCATTGATAGACTTATAAATAGTGAAAATCCAAGTGATAGGGGACCAAAGGTTTCGTGGCCTATAGACGTATGGATTACCGATGCCGAGGTCATAAAACGAATCCATGAAGGATTTCTAGTTGTAAGGATTTTGGGGTCCTCAAGATGAGGCACGATGTCGTAAATGCACTATGAAAGTGTGATTTATGTTGAAGAATGGTGGTTTTGATGACTAATGGGAATCATAATTGATTTTTTAATCGCGGGTGATCGTAATGAATCGTTGGTGATTATTGTGAATTGTCGACGATAGAGGAATTACCAATGACTCCTACTAGGGATAATCGGTGCTTAAAAATAGTCAATTTGGATATGAAAATTCTCATTTACATTGTGTTATTTTTATATTGGAAATCGATTGAGTGATTGTGAGTGATAATTAAGTGATGGAGGTTACGAAGCATCCGGAAGGCAGAGGAGGCTCACACAGGGAGGTAGGTAATTTTTGTCATTTGTGTGTTTCTTATTTAATTTAATATCTTTTTAGTGTGAAAGGGGTATGTTTTTAAAATCACCGTGATCACCGATGATTTTTTAAATCATAGGCAATTTGATGGGTCACCGGTGATTGGGGTGAATCATTTGGCGCGATCGATGTTTTTATCTAAATTTGATAAAATTTTGATTGAAACTTATTCTAATCAACATTTTTATGATTTTTGGATGCATGTGAGGGACAAATTAACTATCAGAGATAGGATTCTAGTGATCTTGGAGGATGTGAGGGTGTGGTTATCTAATGAGGATTACTTGCATTTGGAGGATGTGGTTTTGGGGTCAATTCATCATTATAGATGCATCCACAGCATCGGTGGTTGTTGTCAAACTTTGATGGAGAGGTGGGATCTTGTTACTTGCACCTTTTGGTTTTCGACATGTGAGATTACTATCACCCTGGAGGATGTACACATCATTATGACATTTCCTATGCATGGAGATGGCATATACTTGATTGATGACATGGAGAGGGTTGATGTGATGAGTATATTATATAATGACGTAGATATTATAGAGTTTACAATGGGTGGATTTTAATACCAAGATTTATATGCTCTTGAGATAGAGGTCATTCCTTAATGACCCTCATGATGGTTGGGATTACATGTTTTATGTTTCGACTCTAGTGGAGGTTAGTTTCCTTTAATGATGATGGGTGTTATAGTTTACATGATGGAGCAGAGGATTGTGTTTGTATGGACCCATGCATTACTAGTGCAAACTTATAGGGAGCTTTTGTCATGGAGTATCGGAAGAGGTTCGGGATCGATATTACTTTTCTACTACATTTTGGTATTTTGATCATATTGTCATTACTCTTCCTAGAGGTTTTCCATGGGGAGACATTGAGTTTTTATCAAGATCGAGATAGACTTGTTTGGTGGCATTTTGATAGGTGGATGTTGGACCGGTATGGAGTAAGGATTATTACAGGAATCTCTTCTCAATTTTATAGGTAGGATATGTGATATGGAGACCATATATTGGGTTTCTAGTGTGGGAGAGAGAGGAGTGTGAGCTTAGGGCCACCCAGAGGAGTTATGGGTGTAGGGTCGTCAGAAGGGAGAGTGATAACTTATTTGATTTGGTCAAGTCAAGTGATAATTTAGTTTGATTTAGGATGTGTCGGAGGCTCAATATTTTATAGATGTGAAAATGGGGTGTGTGGACTCTATTACTAGTGATTTATGTCCATCATTATATTCCTAACGATGAGGGGGCCATGGGTGTTGTGATCAAGAGGCACAAATGGTCGTAGATGATATCGGTGTCACAAAGGTGTCCATTGTATGGTGGTGAGCTCGGTGATCGATCGAGGATATAGATAGGTTCAGGATTGTGTGGAGGGTGCACCAAGGAGGTGGTGGAGATGGTGGTGAGGGAGGCAGTGAGGGAGATGGTGGTGGGACTAATAGGGAGAGTCTTGATGCTATTATTGCATAATTGGAGGGCAAGAAGGCCTCTTTATAGGCTATGAGGAATCTTGTGACCACGATGAGGGAAGGTTTGAGGGTGGAGTGTGATGGTTTGATATGTGAGAGGGATGTACCTTGAGAGGTGAGTGAGATAGCCTAAGTTAGTAGCTAGCATAGGAGGTAGCTGATTGAGATCATTATAAACAACATCGAGAGACCTTGAGAAAGGCTCTCGAGATTACAGTACTTTAGTTACAAGTGTCGAGTTAGATGTTTATTTCAAATATGGTTGATGATGTATAGTGTGTAGATGAGCCTTAATTAAGTGAGAAAACAACTCTAGTAAGCTTTTGAGCATTGTTTCATATGACCTTATGAATCGAGTTGAGAACCACCATATCGGTAAATAACTAATACCCACATGGGGAGGATGTTGACTATAAAGAATATGTGAATGGAATTCCCTTGTGAAGTAGAACCTAGGAGCGGTTTGATAAACTAAATACACCCAAGTAAGTGGGTCAATAAGTAATCCATTTCGAGAATAAAAGGTCCAATATTATAGCTTGAAATATTAGGAAACCTTTCTTCTCTCTTAATTGATATTTACTATAATATGTGTTGGTAGGAATTTAAGTTCAATTAATGAGATAACTAAGGGATAATGGTCTCGTTTAATAAAAATTTAAATGTAGTAAAAGGGATTTAATTTAATGTTATCCATGGGGAAACATTTTAGTAATATGCTATAATGGTCCTATTGTGGACTGGTCTTAGAAACAAGTGAAAGTAAGGTCCAACCCTTCCACCGTGTTGAATAAAAAGGCCATTCTTCTGGATCTAATTTTAACCCAAGTGTATAATAGGAAGGAATTGATAATTGTGTGTATAGTGTGGTAACCGAGGTAAGTTCTTTCAAGACTTATTCATCACCACTGGTAGGAAAGGACCATTCAATGTTAGTCTTATAATGTTGTAACTTCTCCTTAGAGGTAATGCCTCTATAAGACATAAGGGAAAGTAATTCCATGATCTTAAGAAAGGATTTAGTCATCCCCTGTTAGTGGCTTATCTAGTAAGCTTCCTATAATTATATGGAGGATGGTGTAGTTATACCCATCAAGAAAATGAAATCATGTTTTTATGTTAATAATTGAGTTTTGATTTCCTTGTGGTGTCGTTTAAGGGATTAGAGGTATGTGTGAAGAGATAGTTAGGCCAAGCTTAGCTTTTGTCATGAAAGGAAGTTCCATAGGCATTTGAGTAACTCGAGAGTAGGCATTCTTCTTCATAACACATGTTTGTGGGTTAACCTTAAATGAGTACCTTATACTCTGGAATGTTTCAATCGAGGTGGTAATATAGATTTGAAATAAAACCTTATAAAGAGAATGGATTTTGGTCATAGTGATATGGGAAATTTTGTGATGTTCCTTGGTCACACTCATGTGTTAGTTGAGCATCTCTATTATACCAAATTAAGAGAAGGTCAAATTGTGTTGACCCTACTTTTGTACTTATGAAACACCTCGATGAGAAGTACATGGGCCTGGAAAAGGCATTCCATGTTAAACTCACCCCCTTCACGTTGTTTGGATTTCATCTAAAATTGTTAGAAGAATGATAGTTGGGAGACCTTCCATGGGTTAAGAAACTTATTGATGCATACCTCACTTTATGTGTGATGGCTAGAGTTCATAGAAATTCTAGCCAAAGTTGACTAGAACTACAAATTAAGTCTTTGCACCATCATTTTCACACCCAATCCGGATGATATCTTTGAGCAAATTGGAATTTCTCCTTAAATAGAGTGATGAGGCCAACCATTCTTGGGAAACATTTTTAACCCTACCCAACCTATCATCAAGGACGTTAATTTATTCCTACCATCTAAATAAACATTACACATTTTAAATTTACTATTTTATATCATTTATAATCTTGTCATGATTTCCATCTTAATTGTTTCAAAGAGAATTGAAACCCATCAAAGGAAACCCTTTGGTTCCTGGGATTGGCCTTTGTGAAGCAAATTTCTCTCTTATTTTTTAACATCTCTCTTATCAAATTTTTTGTTTGTTTTGCAGTTTTCTCTTTATAAGGTGTTATTTCATGTCATATAGACGTATGATTCATAAGGACCATTGATAGACTTATAAAACTTTGGAACCAAGTGATAGGGGACCAAAGGGTTTGTGGCCTATAGACGTATGGTTTATCGGTGTTAAGGTCATAAATCAAATCCATAAAGGATTTCCAATTGTAAGGATTTTGGGGTCCTCAAGATGAGGCACATTGTTGGTAAATGCACTATGTAAGTGTGATTGATGTTTAAGAATGGTGGTTTTGATGACTAATGGGAATCGCAATGATTTTTTTAATTGTGGGTGATGCGATGAATCATTGGTGATTATGGTGAATTGTCAGTGATAACATAAATTGTCGGTGATTCCTACACAAGATAATCGATGATTATAAATAGTCAATTTGGTTATGAAAATTTTCATGTGCATTATGAAATTTGTGATATTAGAAGTCTAATTGATTTATTTGTGAGTCATAATTGAACAATGGATGGTGGGGAGCATCGGAAGGAAGAGAAGGCTCACGTAAGTGAAGGTAGGAAATGTTTTGTGTTTTGTGTGTTTCTTATTTAATTTTTAATTTTTGTTAGTGGTCATACGGGGAATTGGTACCCTATTGAATTTTTTTTTTTCATTGATTTCAAATGGCACTAATGTCAAAGGAAGATTAGAATAAAGCATACATGTAAGGGTGTTTAATGGTGCTCGAGTGGTTCAAGTTGGTTTTAGGAAGCTTCGGGCATGATTCAGGTTGATTTCAAGGTGCTACAAGGTCATTTAAAGGTCATGTGAGCATACATTCAGCCTAAGAATAGTGTCTACAACATGTGTGAGAAAAAACAAGGCTTAGTTTATCTCTTAGAGTCAAAATTCAAAAGTGCACTGAAAGTGGCTTTGAGAACTAACAACATAGGTTGAGGAAAATAAGATGGGATAGAAGATTACAGGAATAATCATGGAAAATTGGCTAATGGATCATGTATAGGGGTAATTTTTTGTCGTCCAGGAAAAATTTCATCAATTTTTAGAAGGTATGTGAAATTTATGCTAGTTTTTCTAAAACGGGCTTTTTAAAATTGCATAATAAGGTGTCTGGACTCTTAACACTCAAGAAAAATATAGTTTATCCTTTGGATAAGTAATATAAGGAATTTTTATAGAGTATTTGAAGCTTGAGGCATTACAAAAATTATCAATTGAAGTGGACAAGTATTAAGAAAGTTATGAGCATTCTATTGTTGGTGTTCATTCTCTCTTCAAAGCATCTTCTAGAGTTGAGTGGCCAAATTTGAATTTTCCAACTCTAAGTCACTAGTGCAAGCTAGATACATCTCTTAGAAGCATAATATACCTCATATAATTCAAAATTATTATCCCATTTCTTTATATAGGCTTACTTGTGCTATGCGGGGCTAGGATTGAGGCAATCATGCTCTTAAGCCTCCAAGCTTGAAATTCTTTAGCAAAATGTTGTAAAATGATCTTTTAGCATTCATGAGGTGTTTTTCTCCTCTACATGATAAAAATTGTAGGTTAAGGCTCTCCAAATTCAATGGTGAAGAGTGAAGAATCTCAAAAAGGGCTTATGTTGAGTTGTTTTGCCAAGTAAGTTGTGAATGTAAAAACATGTAAAGATAATTTGTACATGAAACTTCTCTCCCAAGACTTGGAGTGAAATATTCTAGCTTATCTTGAGGCACAAATATCTAATAAGATGAATCAATGTGAAAACTAAGACACTATGTCGAGAAAGATGAATTTAGACCTATTAACATTGGTAATGTGAATGGAGTCCACCGCATAAGTTGAAACTCTCACAGAAAGGTTATTGTTTAGAGTATGAATGTGGTATTAGATTCTTTATAAGTACAAGAAGTTCCAAATGGTTTAATATTCAAATAAAAAAATTATATTGTATTAGGTATCTTCTTGTTTGAACTCAACATGTTGTTTTGTCACCATTGTGCACATTTTTTGTTGGTTGGGAGATTTTGGGAGGTTTTCAAACTTGAAATTGGATTGGAAGATATGGATATCACCTTCACAAGTTCATGGCCCTTGAAATTTTCAAACTTCATCAAGATTTGTACAAGAAATAATATTTTTAGTGTTCTCGAGCTCTCAAACAAAGATGTTATAACCATGTCCCTAGGGTTTCAAAGAAAGATTTGATCAAATCTATTGAAATAACCGACCAAAATTTCTATTTTTTTAAGAAGGATTTGTCTCCATCATAGAAAACGTTTTGAAAATGAATTTTTGATTTTCATCAAGTATGTGGAGAGAATTCCTTGACATAATTTTTAATCTTTGAAAAGGAAGTGTGGAGGGTCATGTTTTGTTGTTTTCAATAAAATTTCTTTGTCAAAAATTGTGTAGAATCACTTGAACCTATTTTACAATCTAATACATGACTGAATATATGTGAAGATTGGTTTGGATCAAGATGAAGAGCTTAAGAGACATGAAGATAGTGAAGATTTCAAAATTGCCAACCGTGTGTTTCACTCAAGTAAGTGCAGAGTTGGAGATTGAAGTCATTAAGTGAAAATTCTTTAATGAAAATGCAATATTCTATCTTATAGAGTGTTTTGGATCTCAATGATGGTCAAAATTGATTAAATACATGGGAGGTCATGATTTGAATACAAAATTAGTAATGCTACGATCTGAAACCCGGTGTATTTGCTAATTTCTTCACTTTTGTGGAAATGAATGGTGCAAGGTCTAGTCAATTCAAATTGAATGGATGTTTATTAGAACTTGAAGAGACTTAATCAGTTATAACCTCATGAAATACTCTCAAAGCTTGAATTGGGAAGGTGTAAAGAAACTCTTGTATTTCTCATACAAGTCAAGGCTCAAATGACCTTTGAACTTTCAAAGGGAATGTGAAGAGCAAGAGGTGGTATGAAGAATTAAAAGGAGTCTAAAAGAATATTTGACAAGGAGGTTTTTAGAGGATGATAAGTTATAAAGATGAGATAAGTAGAGCACAAAAGAGTGTGAACAAGTAAATTGAAATACGAGAAAGTGAATTGTAAGAAGGTAATTTGTGATATACAATGAATTGAAATATAATAGGGTGAATTGCAGATGAATACAAAGTGAACTGAAATACAAACTCAATGATTGAGGTAGAGTGTCATAATGATATACAAAGATACAAAGGTAAGAAAGAAGTATCCCATAGTGAAGAAGATTTCTTGTGAACTAGAAGTCAAAGTGATAGGAAAGTCTAGAATAGTCCCATGTGAGAAAATATATTGAATTGAAATTGGTTACAAAAAGACATTTTATTGCATAAAGTAATGAAGTAATGTTGAATTCCACTTAAACAATTGATAATATTGAATACAAAGATGAGAAAACAGTGAAACCTTCAAAGAATAGTGTAAATATAGATTGTGTGTCAACTAAATTAAAGTAGAGGGTGAATGAAATATAGACATAGTGAAGAAGATATGCTAATGTGAATTGCAAAAACAGAGACTAAGGTGAATTGTGAAAAATAGATTGCTAATATAGGATCACTATCAGATGTTTTGGCATCCAAATTGAAGTGTGATCAAAATTCATATACTTACTAAGTTGTAGCTCAATCTAATCAGGAAGTGGTTGCTTTCTAGAAAGTTACGGCTTGCATATTATTAAGTTGTTGCTTAACTTGAAGTTATATCTTGTAGTTGAGTTTTAGCTCAACTTTGTAACATTTGGCCTATAGTGTTGTGGTTCAGTGGGTTTTCTCCCAATTTGGGTTTCCCACTTAAAAATTCTTGTCTCTTGTGTGTGTGATTGTTATTTCTCTTTTGATGTGCATTATTGATTAAGTGAACAATCGATTGATTTTTGTTTTAAGGTTAAATTGAACCGATTCACCCACCCTCTCAATTTTCTAGTTTCTAACATGTTTTTATATCAAGGATTGCCAACAATTTTGTTGAATCATTGCTGATTTTGATGGGTCACCAACAATTGGGGTGAATCGCTAGCGATCGGTGTTTTTGTGTAAATTTAATAAAATTTTGATTGAAACTTTTTCTCATTAACATTTTTATGATTTATGGATGCGGTGAGGGACAAATTGTTTGTCATTGATAGGATTCCGATGATCCTAGAGGATGTGAGGGCATGGTTATCGATGGGGATTGGTTACATCCGGAGAATGTGGTTTTAGGGTTATGTGTCACTATAAATGCATCCACAGCATCAAGGGTTATTGTTAACTTTGATGGAGAGGTGGGATCCTACTACTTGCACTTTTGGTTGTCGAAGGGTGAGATGACTATCACCTTAGAGGATGTACATGTGATTATGATATTTCTTTTGCATGGAGAGAGAATATACTTGATTAATGATACGGAAAGGGTTGATGTGATGAGGAGATTATATGGGGTTGATGCATATGTTGTGGAGTTTACAATGGGTGGATTTTACTACCAGGATTTATATGCTCATAAGATAGAGGTCATTCCTTGATGACCCTCATGATGGTTAGTATTACATGTTTTATGTTGCACCGACTCTAGTGGGGGTGATTTCTTGAATGACGATGGGTTTTTAGCTAACATGATGGAGCAGAGGGTTGTGTTTGTATGGACACCTACATTGCTACCACATACTTATAGAGATCTTTGGTCATGGAGTATCCGGAAGAGGTTCGGGATCAATATTACTTTTCTACTACAGTGTTGGGATTTTGAGCATATTTTATTACTTGTCCTAGATGTTTTCCATGGGGAGACGTTGAGTTTTTAGTGAGATCAGCTAGATTTGTTAGGTGGCATTCTAATATGGAAATGTTAGACTAGTACAAAGTGAGGATTATTATGAGAATATCCTCTCTCGGATTTATAGGCGGAGATGTGATATGGAGACCATATATTGGGTTTCCAGTGTGGGAGGGAGAGGAGGGTGAGCTTAGGGCCACCCAAGTAGGAGTTATGGGTGTAGGGTCGTCGGGCAAGAGAGTGGGAGCTTATTCGATTTGGTCGCATCGGATGATAGTTTGGTTTGATTCAAGATGATCTAGAGACTCCAATATTGTATAGATGTGATGATGGGGATGTGGGGACTCCATTGTCAAAGAATTTATGTGCCTTATTCTATGCCCGATAAAGAGGAGGCCATGGATATCAATGATCAGGGGAATCAAAGTGGTCGTAGATGATGTTGGTATCACGAGGCATTTGTTGCATAGTGGCGAGCTCGGCCTAATCGAGGAGATAGATGGGTGTGGGCTCATGTGGAGGGGGTGCACCAAGGAGGTGATGGAGATGGTGGTGAGGGAGGCGGTGAGGGAGATGGTGGTGGCAATGAGTAGGGTAGCTCTTGATACTAATATTTCACAATTAGATGCCAAGAAGGCCATTTTATAGGCTAAGTAGACGTTGTGACCACGAGAGAGGGACGGTTTGAGGGTGGACTATGATAGTTTGATAGTGAGAGGGATTGGCCGAGAAGTGAGCGAGATAGCTTGAGCAAGAACTATCATATATGGTAGCTGATTGAGATCATTATAGACATCATCGTGAGACCTGAGAGAGGCTCTCAAGATTACATGTACTTCAAAGTGACAATCGAGTTAGAGGTAGCTAGTGCTTTGGTGTCCCCCTGCATTTCATCTTGAAATCATGACTACCCTATCCAAAAAAAAATCGTACTTTTAAAATAATGGTTCGTTTTGTGTTTTTATTGCCTGAAAGTTCTCAGATTAAGGCCAAGATATTCCCAAAGAGCCATATTAGCCTTTTTTTGCCAAATACCAAGATGCCCAAAGTTGTTATATTTCATTGCCGGGATTTGTCTCATGTAGAAATTTGTATTTAATTATTTTGAGCCCCGTATGAGGCTATTTGCGCTCCGTTTTAACTCTATTATGAGCGAATATGTTATTATTCCTATGTGCCAGAAGGGTTTTAACTTATTTTAAGTTTTGGGCTTTATTTGTAACTTTTGGCAATTTTTCGTGTTTTTGTGGTGTCCCGTTTCGTTTTCTGTGAAATTTCTCTGGAACAATTCCTTTGCCGGGTAAGCCCGATTTTTGGCCTGGAGCAGCTGGAAAACATATACGCACATTATGCCCAGAGGAAGTCGCCATCGGAGGTCTGGATCACTGGGAAAAAGCGAAGTCGTGCACAGAAAAGCCCTTGCGGGGATGGGCGCATTTTTGGAAAACAAAGGATTTAAGCTGCAATGGGAAAAATAGAAGCAACAGCAAGTGGGGATTTTATCGTCGCGCTTTGGCAGGGTACTTTTTCCCATGATATAAAATTCACTTAAGCTGCAGTGGGAAAATTAGAAGTAGCAGTGGTGGGATTTTATCGCTCGGCAGGTACTTTTTCCGTGTTAGGATTTTAATCAGCAAAGTGGGAAAATAAGCCAGTGTGGGAATTTTATCACCTTGCAGCAGGTACTTTTTCCCATGATATAAAATCCACTTAAGTCTAAAGTGGGAAAGTTAGATGTCGCAGCAAAGCGGAATTTATTCCCGCCTGCAGGTAAAAATTCCCATGGTGAAATAAAAGAAAAGTGACTTAAGTGAAATCATGGATTTTATCGCTCGCCTTTACAGGTAAATAATCCCATCACAAAGTCAAATCACTTAAGTGGATCATGGGATTTCCGGGGCTGCCTTGCAGGGTAAAAAATCCCATTGTCAGAAATTCTTAAAAATAGAATTCTATTATGCAAAAAAGTGCGACCCACCTTGGGTGAATAATAATGCATTAAATAAATATTTGTTAATATTTATTCACCCAATTTTGGCACCCAGGCTTGTGGAAAAGTCAACAAAAGCAAAGGGGAATAAATCAATTGGAAATAGAATTCCAAAATTAAATAAATTTAATTTATTTAATGCAGCCCCTTTTGAGAAGGAATTAATACTTTTTAAAGTATTAAATGATTATATTAATTCCTATTTTCAGTGGCTATGGTCAAAGCACACTGTGAAGCTTAAGTGAAGTGAAGTGTGAAGGATTAAATTGGATTAATTTAATTTATTGGATGGTTGTCCTTAAACATGCTATTTTTAAAAGAGAAGAGCATGATTTTTAATTAATTAATTGCCTTTAATTGTTAGGGCAATTATTAATTATAGAATTATGAAGGTTATATAAGCATGGGCAGCCATATGGGTGAATTATTTAATTCACAGGTAAAGAATTGCAGCCAAGAGGAAAAGTGCACCCCATTAAAGGAAGGATTTTGTTCAGACAAAGTGCTAACAAGGCTAAAAGCTTCCAAATTTGGCGCATGCTTTGAAGGAGGTTGATCTTTGTCTGCATAATTGTTTTCACAGGTGTTACAGGAGCTCAGGTGTTGATTGAAAGGATTCATGCTCTCTTTATGTGCAAATTAAACACCATTTTTTGGGGCAGCAGTTTGAAAAGTGCAGATTTTTATAATTAAAATTCACTATTCATGCTCCGTGGCCATTTTTGTCCGAATAAATTGCAGGAATTCATTACGGTGTGCTTTACAAAGGAAAAGGAGCTTTTATCAATGTCCAATACATTGCATATATCCTCCGAATCAAGAATTGTCTAGATTCGCACACCAATTGAAGAAATCGCCAAATAAGAAGAAAAAGAATTATTCAGACAAAGATAGACAAAGCTATGGCGAAGAAAGATGAAAAAGAAAGCACAACAGAGTCATGCATCACTTCTAAATTTACAGATATCTGGAGACACGGATCTAGGCTCGAAACCTCTTGATAATCCGAGTAGAAAGACTCCACTCATGCGTGCAGGAAAGACTTCACTCATGCATGCAGATAAAAAGCAGTGGAATTATTCGAGCTGCAACTTTTCCATCCACAACTCAGTTGCCAAATTTGTTATGCAGGTGCAGATCCATATCCAGATGCAGATATAGATGTGGATGCAAATCCATGCAGATCCAGATCCAGATCTCATAGTTGCAAAAGCTTCCAGCACAAAGGCTTCATCCTCTTGTTTCAAATGCAGCCCGTGAAGAAGTCAGTGCGTGGAAAATTCCTTCCAAGATCCTGTGCATGTGCTCTCATCTTCCAGTTGAAGCCTTCATTGAATTTTCATTCACCCTGAGTGCTTTCCAGAATTTTTAATTGCTCATATGCAATTAAAAATAAGGATGATGAGTTATCTACGGCCAACCTTGCATTGATGCATGTACAACAGAAGAACTGCAAAAGCTTCAAGGATAAAAGAGAAGACAATGCGAAGGCAAAATTTCAGCTTGCTTCCAATTCCAACTGCTTGCAATTCCAGCTTGTTTCCAGATCCAGCTACTTCTAGATCCAGTTTGAATCAGCTGCATGCAGACATGAAAAAGGACAAAGTCAGCTTTCCTCTTCCTTCTTCTTTCCTCCGACAAAGTCAGCTTTCCTCTTCCTTCTTCTTTCCTTCGACAAAGTAATTGAGCGATCAATTCAATTATACAACTTAAGTGATTGGTTTAAAAGCCATTACTCAAGAAGTCAACTACTGGAGATAGGTGGATGACGTGTAAAATAGAAGGTTCTATTTTCAACAGCAAATCATACATGTCACGCAAAGAGGAATTCCAGGAGGAAGATTGCCAATTGTTTCTTTTCCGACTTCCACATGTGCCAGTTCAACTAAAGCTTCCAACTTGTAATTGCCCCTCTACATTCTATAAGTAGAGGAAGAACCTTCGGGTTAAGATCGATCGATCAGAAGAAGCAATCTTGTGTTCTAGACTTTGTGTTGAACCCCGAGAGCAACTGGAGCAAAGGAATACAAAGGAGCAGTTTCCTGAGAACTTTGTGTCACGTGTCACGTGTTTCTTGCTTTTAAATCTTAGATCTTTTGATAAACTTTGTGTTATTTTAGATCTAGATCTAGAGTTGCCTTTGTTTTATAATTTGTGTGTTCATATCTATTAAGTTTCTTCTATGTGCATGCAATTAGCTCGCTATCTACTAATGGGATGCACATCTTCCCCATTTCTTCTCTCGTATTTCCTTTACTTCCTTCTTCTATAAATTTCCTTTCTTAAACAAATGCTTATCTGCAAAACTTCTTAGTTATGGTTCATGAACTAAGTGGTTAAAGTAAAACCCCCGATAGATAATAACACATTTTTATTGACAAACCGACACGGAGCCTCACCGGTTAAATGAGGGAGATTTATCTCATGATCGCTAGGTTTGATGCTATGCAGTAAAATCTAGCCAATAGTTTTTAGCACTCACTGGGGAACAACTATCTTTGCAGATCAAAGCTTATCTTTTGAAGATCAGAGTGTTTTCCATACAAATCTCAACCTGGCTGAACGTCCATTCACCCGATCCGTGAAGGCGCAAGGAAGGATTGATCATTTCTTCAGACTGTAAGAGCAATTCAATTTCAATCATCCTCCTCAAGTTAGAAGCCGCAGATCTAGTCTTTCACCAGGAAGAAGAGTGCACGCTCATCCAGATCCGGATCATCTTCAGCATAATCCAGCAGCTGGAATTATTCATCAAGTCTATTCTGGAGAAGACGTGCTCCTTTCATGATGCGTAAAATCCACTTGCCCCGCAACAGCGCTGCTCCATGGGGTGCAGCCTTTGGACCTCTGAATCTGACTCCTCCTATGCATGATCTACCTAAAGGGACGAGAAAGAATTTTCCAAAATTCTTTGGAGATGGCAAGCAAAATCCAGATGACCACTTGGCTGCGTTTTTCATATCCTGTGGAGTGCTTGCAGTCGAACATGAAGATGTATCTGTCAGACTCTTCATAGAGACTCTGCATGACTTGGCTGGAGAATGGTTCTACCGGCTAGCTCCTGGCACCATAACCAATTGGGCTACTATGTGGGATGCGTTCCTGAAAAGATTCAAGGCAGCCAAGATTCCAAGATATTGATAACTCAACCACTCAACCAAGAAGGAACCACATGAGCACATGCGGGATTTTATTGCAAAATTCCAAAGATTACTGTACAAAATTCCAGCTTCTGCTTCTCTGAATGACGAGAATCAAAAGGTGTTCTTCATCAATGCTTTGCTTCCTGAAGTAAGCTATCAACTGCGAAGAGCACATCCTGCTGATTTGTTAAGAGCACGCCCCGCTGATTTGTTAGCAGCTCAAAACAATTTGTTAGCAGCTCAAAACATGGCGGTTGAAATTGAAGACGACCTCATCATGGCTGGAAAGATAAAGAGCAACACTTCTAGAGCTGAAAGTTCATCCTCTGCTACTACATCCGATTCACTATTGCAAAAGTTAGCAAATGAGATGATGCAGATGAAGAAACAAATGGCTCAAATGGCTCAAGGCAACAATACTGCCCCTGCTCGGAATTTCAACAACAACCGAACCGCATTGCTGGTTCCCAAAGATTAGCAATTGAAGCTGCTCCCAGAAACAATGTGGAGATGAATGAAGAAGACCAGGAAGCTGATGCTGATCAGTTCGAGAATGATGATTTTGTAGCTCCTGCTGGCGACTCCAACATTAATTTCCTAAACTACAAATCTGAACATGACGATGAGAAACTTCATGAAGATGATCATGGTCATACATATGCAGTACTTACAAAATCACAAACTCACCAAGCTGAGGCATTAGCTGACGAACAAAGAAGGGGCAGCCCTTTACCTTCTTCCTTAGCTCCTAGAGATAAGAATGCAAGTTCTTCATCTCAACCACAGAAAGTGGCTCAGGTATCTGAATCTATTCCTTCCCTCGACATTGTTGATCATGCCAAGAAAACTAAAGTTCAAATGTCAGAAGCCGAATACTTGAGAGCTTTTCCTGAGCAGTTAAATATGCTAGTCAAATATGTGCAATCACCAGACAATCCAATACATCAAAAGGCCTTTTTCCTAAGCCCAAAGGATACTCCTCCCAAAACAACACTGCAGTTGTTAAATCCTCACCATCTTCTGAAAGAGTGGAACCATTCTATGTTTCTCTATTGCTTAATGGTTTCAAGTTAAGCAATTGCATTTTAGATTCGGGTGCTTCTGATAATATCATGCCAGCTAAAGTTGCAGATGCTCTTGGGCTTACCTTGACAAAGACCATAAAAAGGTGTTACTCCATGGAGAGACAAGTCCCTTTAATCGGACAAATCAAAGATGCACAAGTTGTTTTGGCAAAGCTTTTCCTGACAAAAGATTAAAGATGACAATCTTAGTTGCAGATATTCTTGTCTCCTATGGGATGTTGTTGAGTAGAAACTTTCAGCAAAGAGTGGGAGGAGAAGTAAAGATGGATCGTCTGTGCTCATATTCCTATCAAAGGGCTTAACCATAAGTCTGGAGCCGGAAAAGAAGTCCAGGTACACGGTTACAAAATCTGAGGATCCTAGATCTCAAATTCTTTTTCAGGAATCTGACCATGGGGTCTATTTCTTGGAAACGGATAAAGATGTTCCAGAAAGAATTCAACCAGCAAGAGCCAACAAAAGAAGAAGAAAAATTTTGGACTTTGGAGTTTAAAGGCACATGTTGTTCTTTTGGATCAGGAGCCGCGCTCTACTAATATCTCCAGATCATGAGGTATTTCCATACTCCCACAAGCTGATGTTCGAGAACACCAATCATACAATGGAGTATGAAGCATTGCTTCTAGGAATGGAGCAAGCTAAAAAGAAAGGAGTAAAACTCCTCAAAGCCCAAGGAGATGCTGAACTTCTAGTAAAGCAGGTTCGAGGGCAAAGTCAAGTCAAAAGAGATAAGCTGGAGCATTACAGAGATAAAGTGCTTTCCGCCACATTCGATTTTGCAGCCTTCTCTATTGACTTCATTCCAATAAATCAAAACTCCAAGGCAGATTCTTTGGCAGTCACGGCTGCACTATTGAATCCGGATAGACCACCGTCCATATTCAGACAAGGAAACTATAAAGTGGAGATGGTCTACCACCCTAGAGTCCCTGAACAAACATCTGCATGTCTGCATGTTGAAGGGAGTAAATCACCACCACGACAAACAGTCAAAGGAAAAGATGATCCATGTTATGGTGATAGCAGTGGAATGATCCAACCAAAAGGTAACAAAATACCCAAGGGTTTGGTTTCCTTAGTGGAAACTTTCAACAAGCATGATCAATACCTGAAGAAGAACAAAGGAATATGGTGATAGTTCTTCCTCAGAAATACAACAAATAAATCTGGGAACGGAGCAAGTTGATGCAAACTTACCCACCACGAGAGAGAAGAAAGGATGAGCCACCACCAGATGAAGTTGATAAGGACTTGCCTAGAGTATTTGACAAGAAGGCCAAAGAAAGGAAGTTCAAGATTGGAGATTGGGTACTCTGGTGGGACAAGAGACATGAACCGAAGGGCATACACGACAAATTTGATCCACTCTGGAAAGGGCCCTTCGTGATCAAAAGAGCTGCAGGAATGGATACCTTCTTCCTTGCCTACCGGGATGGAATTGAGTTACCATTACCTTTCAATGGGCAAAGATCTCAAGTTGTTCAGAATCAACAAAGTAGGTTAAAACTTGTATGTATATAAATAAAACTTTGTTTGTTTTTCCTTGTTTTGTTTTTGTTTTTGTTTGTGTTGTGTTTGTTTGCCTGACCCGTGCCCAAAAGACAAGATACGAAACCAGAGATGTTGGGATCTCATCTTTTCCCTTGTCATTCTGACAGAGAAAAAGATGTCCACAGACGGAGCCAACTGGTGTCCCCAGATTTCATCCTGAAATCGTGACTACCCTATCCAAAAAAAATTTTTCGTACTTTTAAAATAATGGGTCATTTTGTGTTTTTATTGCCCGAAAGTTCTCAGATTACAGGTCAAGATATTCCCAAAGAGCCATATTAGTCTTTTTCGCCAAATACCCAGATGCCCAAAGTTGTTATATTCTGTTGTCGGGATTTGTCTGCGGGAAATTTGTATTTAATTATTTTGAGCCCCGTATGAGGCTATTTGCGCTCCGTTTTAACTCTATTATGAGCGAATATGTTATTATTCCTATGTGCCATAAGGGTTTTAACTTATTTTAAGTTTTGGGCTTTATTTGTAACTTTTGGCAATTTTTCGTGTTTTTGTGGTGTCCCGTTTCGTTTTCTGTGAAATTTCTCTGGAACAATTCCTTTCACGGTAAGCCCGATTTTTGGCCTGGAGCAACTGGAAAACATATACGCACATTATGCCCGGAGGAAGTCGCCATCGGAGGTCTGGATCACTGGGAAAAAGTGAAGTCGTGCACGGAAAAGCCCCTGCGGGGATGGGCGCATTTTTGGAAAACAAAGGATTTAAGCTGCAATGGGAAAATAAGCCGCAAGGCAGCAGTGTGGAATTTTATACACCGCCTAAACAGGTACTTTTTCCCATGATATAAAATTCACTTAAGTCCGCAGTGGGAAAATTAGAAAGTAGCGTGGGACTTTTTCCCGGTTGCCGCTAAAATTGCAGATTTTTTATAAAATTCACTTAAGCAGCAAAGAAAGTGGGAAAATTAAGCAGCAAGTGGGATTTTATACCCTTAGCAGGTACTTTTTCCCATGATATAAAATTCACTTAAGCCGCAAAGTGGGAAAGTTAGAGGTCAGAGCAGCAGTGAAAGGAATTTATTGCCTCGCCTGCAGGTAAAAATTCCCATGGTGAAATAAAAGAAAAGTGACTTAAGTGAAATCACGGGATTTTTGCCGCCTGCAGGCAGGTAAATAATCCCATTCACAAAGTCAAATCACTTAAGTGGATCATGGGATTTCCGGGCTGCCTTGCAGGTAAAAATCCCATTGTCGTAAATTCTTAAAAATAGAATTCTATTATGCAAAAAGTGCGACCCACCTTGGGTGAATAATAATGCATTAAATAAATATTTGTTAATATTTATTCACCCAATTTCGCACCTGTGCTTGTGGAAAAGTCAACAAAAGCAAAGGGGAATAAATCAATTGAAATAGAATTCCAAAATTAAATAAATTTAATTTATTTAATGCAGCCCTTTTGAGAAGGAATTAATACTTTTTAAAGTATTAAATGATTATATTAATTCCTATTTTCAGTGGCTATGGTCAAAGCACACTGTGAAGCTTAAGTGAAGTGAAGTGTGAAGGATTAAATTGGATTAATTTAATTTATTGGATGGTTGTCCTTAAACATGCTATTTTTAAAGAGAAGAGCATGATTTTTAATTAATTAATTGCCTTTAATTGTTAGGGCAATTATTAATTATAGAATTGTGAAGGTTATATAAGCATGGGCAGCCATATGGGTGAATTATTTAATTCACAGGTAAAGAATCGCAGCCAAGAGGAAAAGTGTGCCCCATTAAAGGAAGGATTTTGTTGTGCAAAGTGAAACAAGGCTAAAAGCTTCCAAATTTGGCGCATGCTTTGAAGGAGGTTGATCTTTGTCTCGCATAATTATTTGCATAGGTGTTACAGAGCTCGTGTTGATTGAAAGGATTCATGTTCTCTTTATGTGCAAATTAAACACCATTTTTTGGGGCAAGCAGCTTGAAAAGTGCAGATTTTTATAATTAAAATTCACTATTCATGCTCCGGTGGCCATTTTGTGTCTGGATAAATTGTAGGAATTCATTACGGTGTGCTTTACAAAGGAAAATGAGCTTTTATCAATGTCCAATACATTGCATATATCCTCCGAAATCAAGAATTGTCCAGATTCGCACAAGATTGAAGAATTCCTCCAAATAAGAAGAAAAGAATTATTCAGATAAAGATAGACAAAGCTATGGCGAAGAAAGATGAAAAGAAAGCACAACGGAGTCATGCATTGCTTCTAAATTTGTAGATATTGGAGACACGGATCTAGGCTCGGAACCTCTTGCTGAATTGATAGAAAGACTCCACTCATGCGTGCAGGAAAGACTTCACTCATGCGTGCAGATAAAAAGCAGTGGAATTATTCGAGCTACAACTTTTCCATCCACAACTCAGTTGCCAAAATTTTTTATGCAGGTGCAGATCCATATCTAGATGCAGATATAGATGCGGATGCAAATCCATATGTAGATCCAGATCCAGATCTCATAGTTGCAAAAGCTTCCGGCACAAAGGCTTCATCCTCTTGTTTCAAATGCAGCCCGTGAAGAAGTCAATGCGTGGAAAATTCCTTCCAAGATCCTGTGCATGTGCTCTCATCTTCCAGTTGAAGCCTTCATTGAATTTTCATTCACCCTGAGTGCTTTCTAGAATTTTTAATTGCTCATATGCAATTAAAAATAAGGATGATGAGTTATCTATGGCCAACCTTGCATTGATGCATGTACAAAAGAAGAACTGCAAAAGCTTCAAGGATAAAAGAGAAGACAATGCGAAGGCAAAATTCCAGCTTGCTTCCAATTCCAACTGCTTGCAATTCCAGCTTGTTTCCAGATCCAGTTTGAATCAGCTGCATGCAGACATGAAAAAGACAAAGTTAGCTTTCCTCTTCCTTCTTCTTTCCTCCGACAAAGTCAGCTTTCCTCTTCCTTCTTCTTTCCTTCCGACAAAGTAATTGAGCGATCAATTCAATTATACAACTTAAGTGATTGGTTTAAAAGCCATTACTTGAAGAAGTCAACTACTTGGAGATAGGTGGCGGACGTGCAAAATAGAAGGTTCTATTTTCAGTTGCAAATCATACATGTCACGCAAAGAGGAATTCCAGGAGGAAGATTGCCAGTTGTTTCTTTCCGACTTCCACATGTGCCAGTTCAACTAAAGCTTCCAACTTGTAATTGCCCCTCTACATTCTATAAGTAGAGGAAGAACCTTCGGGTTAAATCGATCAGAATTTGTGAGAAGCAATCTTGTGTTCTAGACTTTGTGTTGAACCCCGAGAGCAACTTGGAGCAAAGGAATACAAAGGAGCAGGTTTCCGGAGAACTTGTGTCACTTGTACTTGTGTTTCTTTGCTTTTAAATCTTAGATCTTTTAATAAACTTTGTGTTATTTTAGATCCGGATCTAGAGTTGCCTTTGTTTTATAATTCTCGTGTGTTCTTATCTATTAAGTTTCTTCTATGTGCATGCAATTAGCTCGCTATCTATTAATTGGGATGCACATCTTCCCCATTTCTTCTCTGTATTTCCTTTACTTCCTTCTTCTATAATTTTCCTTTCTTAAACAAAATGCTTATTTATTGCAAAACTTCTTAGTTATGGTTCATGAACTAAGTAGTTAAAGTAAAACCCCGATAGATAATAACACATTTTTATTGGCAAACAAATCTGACACGGAGCCTCACCGGTTAAATGAGGGAGATTTATCTCATGACCGCCGACTGATGGGGTGGTCCTAGTGGAGGACCTATGAAGGCGGTCCTAGAGAGGACCTAATAGATTATATCGTGGCACCGAGGTAAAAGTGTTCGAGGGAGTGCTTTCTTTTTAGGTGTTTAGTTTATTGGGTAGATGTGATATATTTTGATGTATACGAGATCTTTGCGAAGTCGATTTTTAATATGTATATGTATTTAACATATGGAGCTTTTAAGAATCGATGATGTATAGAGACATTTTGATATGATAGATGATTATATATATGATGATGATGATCTTTGATTCATGATTTATGTGTTGGTTTTGTGATTTGCTTATGATTAAATTTAAATTTTGTATAAATGCTTGATAAATATTGATGTTATATGGATGTTTTGATAGATGTTGATGTGGATAGATAGATGATGGTGTTGTTATGTTATGGATATTTGACTTTTAATGTGATCTTAAATATCAAAATGTGTTTTAATCTTGAATAAGAATAAAACATGAAATTATTTTTATACTGGATTTGATACATATGTGATGGGAATTAATATGGTGAAGGCACTTGCATCTTTGGCCTTTATAAAAAATGTTAACATATGACTAATAATGGGTAGTCACACATAGGATATTAGGCATAGATGGAAATGAGAAGTGTACCTTCCTAGGACATGGGAAGGGTTGACACATGTAGGTTATGCGGGAGAGTAGGTTCTCCTTTCAATGGTTTCATAGAGAGATGCCCCAGCTTTTATATTTTATTTTGACACAAACTAATCAATTCAGGAAGTTTTCTTTAATGGGAAATATGATCATGCGGGAATCCTTTTTACATGGGTAGCCATCCTTTGAGGAATGGTCTAGGATTTACTTTTCTTTTGGATAGTCGTCCTTCAAGAGATTTGTCTATGATTTTTCCAAGTAGTTGTCCTTCGAGGATTGGTCTATTTTTCTTTAGGATAGTATGATTTTTTATTTTTTGATAGATGTCCTTCAAGGGATCGATCTATTTTGAAAATATGCATCCATAGATATTTTTGACTTTCTTTTACACTGAGAACAAGTCTCACTAGACCAATTCAAAGAGGTGAAAAGATGTATATAGGAACTACCCATGTGTGCCCCATGACATGTCTTTGGTTGGTAAATAAGGTATATGGATGTAATGATTGAGGTCCCTATTAAGGAGGAACATGGGCATGTGAAAGATGCAATTAATAGAGTCTTGTTGTTCATCTTTAAGGATTCGAGGATAGTTATGGGAAGAACCACATAATTTCAAATCATTACAATGATAAGGTGGTTGGTTGGTGGTGAAATAAAATATTTGATGTGACTATTGTCATGACAATCGATGTGTTAATAGTAAAAATATGGCAAGTGCAAGGAATTCAGAGTTTCCTTTTCAGGTGTACCATCAAGGGAGCCTAGACGATAAGCTCCTAGCCCATACTTGTGAGTGATGACATATGGACCGATCTAGTTAGGGAAAACTTTCCACGTTTACTCCTTTCCAGAGTAGTGACATTTTTATTTTCTTTGAGAATGAGATCACCTATGTTAAATTTTTGTTCTTTTACATGCTTGTTATGTGTGTGCTTGATGCGCTCTTGATAGAGAGGATGATGTTCAAGATATGTTAAGCATTTTTCATCTAGCAATTCTAATTGTGTTAGATGGTCTTGTCGATAATCCTCATTAGGGATAAAATCTCTAAGGGATACGTGGAGTGATGGAATTTTAACTTCAATGGGTAAGACCACCTCAACGCCATAGACTATATAAAAGGGGGTAGCACATGTAGGAGTACGAATGATATTTGAATAAGCCCATAGGGAAAACAAGATTTGGAGATGCCAATTCCTTCTTGCTTTGTCAACATTTTCATAAGAATCTTTTTAAGTGTTTTGTTAGAAGCCTTAGCTTGTCCATTTTCTTGGGGATAATATGGTGATGAAAATATTAGTTTGATGTTAAATGTGTCGCAAAGTTTCTTAATATCTTTAATTCTACAGGATTTTCCATTATCTGTGACTAATTTGTGAGGAATACCAAAGTGACATATGATATGCTAATAAATGAAGTTGACAATTTTATTAGCTTTAGTGGAATTTAAGGGAATGGTTTCTACCCATTTAGTGAAGTATTCAGTGGTTGTGATGATAGAGTGATGTTGTTGTGATGAATGAGGATTGATAGTGCCAATGAGGTATAACCCCCATTATGAGAAGGGCCATAGGTATTGAGTGGGTTGTAAGGCTTGATTGGGGATGTGAGTGATATTCGAATGTTGTTGAAATTTGATGCATTTCTTAACATACGTGCAATAATCTTGGTTGATGGTAGGCCAATAGTATCCCATTCGGAGGACACGCTTAATGACATCTGTCGTTGAAATTTCCACCACATATACCATCATGGACTTCCTGAATGGATTTAGTAGACTCGTGATATTTAAGGCATCTTAGCAAGAGGCCATCAAATCCACATTTATACAAGACACCACCTACGATGACATATCGAGTAAGTACGTTGAAGGAAATGTCATTTAGCATTTCTAGATAGATCGGGAGGGATTTTAGATTCTGAGAGATAGTCAAATATTTGAGCATACCAAAGGTCAACTAGATTGTTTTCAATGATTTTGATAGAAGGAATTCATTATTGTGGGATGGATAATAAATTCTATGACAATAATGAACAATTTAGAGTTATCAGTTGAGTCATCGATTGATAAGGGGATGAGGATGCTAGAGAAGCCATGGTGTCTGCAAATTTGTTAGATGATCACATAAAACTGTTTGGATAGTGTAACGATCAAAGGATTTTAGGAGGAATTCAAAATGGCTTTATATTTTTGTAGGATTTCATTTTTACATTGGTAAATCCCTTTGATTTGATTGATGAAAAGTTGTGAGTCTCTGTAGATGTCCAAGATTTACACACCAAGCATGACGGTGGTTTGGAGACCCATGATTAAAGCTTCATATTCGGCCATGTTATTAGATTCATCAAAGAAGAGTGTCATTTTGAGAGGGGTGTATTCTTGATTGAAAATGATATTAATGGATTCATCAGGGAATTGTTTGTGAGGTGGTTAATTGTCCGAGAGAGGGGCCGTGGCAAGCTAATCGGTGATGGCTTGTCTTTTGATAGACTTATTGATTGTTATCTTTGCGAGATCAACCGTCAGAGTCATCGGATACCTCAAGTTAGTGGGACATGCACCCTAAGGTAACCTCCATATTTTAAAGAAGTTGGCTCTTCTCTATTGTGTGAGATGAGGGTCAAAGGAAAATAAAACATAGCATGAAACTAAATAGGGGCTATTCACCAAAAAGGGAAGAAGTTAGTCACGAATACAACTTCCTGAATTGGGAAAAGGTGAGAAATGAAAAGGGTGGAAGAAATGCACCACAGGCCATAGACGATTCACACAGAGCCCCGCTTCAAACTACTTAAGCACAACTTTGGAGAACAATAATAACATTAAAACATGCATAGCATACCAACATCGAAATAAAGGCTATCAAAGACAATACAGATATACAAAGGATGGACAAAATGCATCATAGGGCATATTATATTACTCCAAGAAGTATGCACAATATTAAAATAGATAAGAGGAAAGAAGAGTGCTATTAAAAAATCTCAGAGAGAAGGCTAGAGTTCCAGACCTCTACCTTTTACAAAAGAGGAACTGAGACAGGAAAGAAGAATTAACTAACTCCTATATGAAATTTTTTGTTATAAAACCTTCAATTACAATATATAGGATGAGAAGAAGATAAGAAGATAATTCCCAAACCATTTTCCAACTGCTTGTCAATTATGGTAAATGGTGTGAAGTGACAAAAGTAGATTGCAAGATCTATCTCACACTTCCCCATGATCCATTTTCAAGGAGTGAGAACCATACCCATTTAATGCACCTCTTAACTATTTTGCAACTGACTCCCTTGAAGTAGAATCACCTTTCAAATATTTATTACATATCTAAACTTTATGCATCGGGTTTTGGGCTCATGATTTCAGCGGCACCTATTTTTATGTTGTTCTATTAAAATGACCCTTTGAGTGCAGGTGAACAAATTAAGTATTCACAGGTTCGCACTTCTTTACACTAACTGTGCATTAACTTTGTTGCTAAAAAGACGAGCCGAATGACCCTTTGCCTCTTACCTTTTGAAAATATTTGAGCTTTTAAAACTTTTAGGTAGGTTTCATAATTGCCCATACGTGGTATTTGGCCCGTCACCAATCTTTTACAACCTGCTTTGAACTTGAAGCCCATTTGTTGCGAGGATCCATGTGGAGGCCAAGCGCATCTCCATGATCTTTGCTTTTCTTTGTTGCATTTGGAAGTGTGTTGGGATGACACATGACACCATCTGCACGAAAGTGTGCTACTCTCCTTTGAGTAAGTAATGGATCTACCGCATATTAATGCAAAGACTTTTTCTTGGGTGGAGCCTTACAGTTGACTCCACATGTAAGCCCTACGGGATTTTGGGGCTTTATTCCCTCTTTGATTTCTAAACTTGCACCAGGTTGGCACTTGGCATCATTCGCGAGAGCTACTCTCTTGAGTTGGCTTGTCCCAACTTAGTTTCTCATCTTTGATTCGGCTAAGTCTTTTTCCCATATCGCCAAAGGCTTGACCCTTTGAGTGACTCGAATCTGTAGGAATCTCATAACTTCTTGGTCAATTTCAACAAGAATCTGCTTGTTATCTTATATTAGCAAGCGGTGGAGGAAATTAGATAACAAGACTTTTGCAAGATAAATTCAATATCAAACTCAAGTATGAGTATGAGCCACCAAGTAATGCGGTCACTATGGTATGGTTTAGAGTTCATGGTTTTAATATGATTGAAACTGGTGAAGACATAAGTCTTTTGGTTGAGTATATAATGGAATAGTTCGGAATTTGTGAAGTACAAGGCACAACACAACTTTTCGGATTTAATATAATGGGTTTTATATTCATGGAGAGTGCATCTTATATAGTAAACGTCATACTCGCGACCCTACTCATCTTGATGAGCAAGCATGCAACCTAAGGCATGATTTGTAGTGGATATGTAAAGGAAGAAAGGCTCCCCCTCACGTGGTAGTGTGAGTAAAGGTGGCGATAGGAGGTATTGTTTGAGGTCGTCGAAGGCCTTTTGACAATTGTGGTCCCATATGAAGTTTACATATTTTGAAGAAGGTGGTGAAATGGTTGGCATCGGTCTGAAATTTGTGAGATAAAGCGACGGATGGACTGAAGCTTACCTTGAAGGTTTCAGTAGTTTTTTATTTTTAAAGGAGGAGGCATTTCGATAATAGATTTTATCTTAGCGGGTTCAACTTTAATGCCTCGGATAGATATGATGAACCCTAAAAGTTTACCAGTGAGGACACCAAACACACATTTAGTAGGGTTAAGATGAAGAAATTGTTGAATACAATGGGTGAAGATTACATTGAGGACAATGACATGATCTTTATGTTGCTTTGATTTCCCTAAAATGTACGTCAACGTAGTGCTCTACGCTTTATGGATAAGGTCGTGGAAGATGTAT
This sequence comes from Taxus wallichiana var. yunnanensis, assembly GCA_018340775.1. Classification (NCBI taxonomy): domain Eukaryota; kingdom Viridiplantae; phylum Streptophyta; class Pinopsida; order Cupressales; family Taxaceae; genus Taxus; species Taxus wallichiana. The sequence goes on from CM031235.1 coordinate 52,586,799, forward strand.
GTCATGGCGTGTTGATAAGAGGCCCTCGTATTTTTAAGTCCGAAGGGCATAACACAAGGTATGAAAATTCCCCTAGGAGTGATGAGGATTTTTATGTTGATCATTGGTAGCAATCAAAATTTTATTATAACCAGAGAAGCAATCCATAAGAGAGAGCATCTCATGGTCGGTTGTTAGATCAATGAGTTGGTTGATGTTTGGAAGAAGGAAGTTGTCTTTAGGACAAGCGAGATTAAGGTCTCAAAATTCGGTATAGATGCGTAACTTTCTGAGGCCTTGGTTATGGGTACGATATCAAAGACCCATTGTGGATAATCAATGGGTATGATAAATTAATGAGAGAAAAAAATTTAACTCTTCTTTGATAAAAAGAGGTATGCATGGGTGCATTCGTATAGTGTTTTTTAAAGGTTTGATGTAGGGATAAGTGACAATATTGCAGATGAAGATGTTGGGGTCGATACCTAGCATATCACTATATGACTAAGAAAATGCTTGACTATGTTTGGATAAGAAGGTGATGAATTATTTTAATTCACGCGGATGTAAGGATTGACCTACTTTAACTATGTGAGGTTCATGTGAAGTCCCTATATTAACATCGATAGTGGATTCATTGAGAAGTGTTGATGTATTGGGTGGTAAGGTTTTTGAAGGAAATGGTCCTCCACTCCCATGTGAGAGAGGATGGCTTGGTCATCTTGGCATTGAAAGATGTTGATGGTGGGTGAATCTTCTTCGATCATTTCAAGCCAAATGAGGGGAAGGGTCTTATTATCGTGATTAATTTGATAATTCAATGGTCCTAATGTAATATTATTAACTAAAAGAAATTGGGTGGGTTGGAAATGGTGTCATCAGTATCCATGAGATCATTTGTGTGGATGAGGAGGATGGTTTAGGTTCCATGATAGGTTCGATTGCGGTGTGTGTGGAAGATTGAAGTTGGTTTCTCTCATAACCTAGCCCATATTTTTCATGTGGTTTGAGGGAATGTTCGATGATTAAATCGTGGATACCATATTCATAACGTTTGAATCCAAATCCTTTCTAAGCAGCGATGGAGATTAATTTGTGCAAAGACTTGATTATATAAAAATTTGAAATTTAATATGAAAGGTTTTAGACGGGCCGATAAGTAGGAAGTGTAGAAGGGAAGTCGATGCCTCCGTAGGCAAGATTTTTTTCAGATGTGTTGGGTTGTAAGAGATGACATCTTTGATGTTGGGTTCATACATGGGTTGTTTATCAGGTCTTCCGTATGTATTTGGTGTAGGAAGTGAATTAAGCATAAGGAGACAATACTCCCCCAGTGAAAGGAATTGCATAACATCGTCAAAGTGTCATCTAGTAGCTTCGATGATGGAATAGATGTACTAAAGGAGACTTCATTAGATGATCACGAGCTTGATTTAGGAATGAGTACATCATTGGGATGGTATGTCATATGAAAAGCTTTGAAGGTGTTTGAATCTACAAGAACCGTAAAGGTCTTACCTTCATGTTCGTATTTGATACATCTGTGGAGTGTAGACGGGATACAATGCATAGCGTGTATCCAAGGTCAGCCTAATAGCATGTTATATTGGAACTCTCCTTCTACCAGATAGAAGATTTCGGGAGAGTTTTGACACCGAATTTGAGTGGTAAAATGATTGTACCCAATGTGGGGGCAATGGTGTCATTGAAATATCGAAGCACATATGGCATTTGGGAAATGATGGTGTTGCATAATTGAATTTGATTGAAGGCATGTGATGATATGATTTTGATGATGGCATCTTTATTGATCATGACCCTCTTCACGAGGGTATCATTGATTTGGGCGGTGATGAAGAGGGGAAGATCATGGTCTTCTAGTTATAACAATGGTATTTCTGGCTGATGAATGATATTGTAGTGGATGTTTTGAGTGTACCGACTAGATTTGTGAAAGGTTGTGGATCATCTGAGGGTACCTGATATGGATTGGAGTGCTTCAATCATGGCTTGTCGATGGGAAGGTGAGGTTTACACTAGCTCGTAAAGGGACATCTTGACTGGAGCTTGGTGAAGTTGTTTGATGATGGTATTTTGAACTACGGTGGTGGCTTGTGTGTGAGGGGCGGTAAGGATGGAAACCTTAGCCTTAGTAGGGGGTGTTGGAGTTGATGACTCAGGAGTGAGTGGGATGGAAACTTTAGATTTTTTTATTGGTAGTGTCGAGTTTTGGGTACGTGCTCTAATGGTAATACGATCTTTGTGTCAATTTGATGAGGAGGAGCTTTCTTAGGAGACTCCTCACTTTCAGTGGTTATAGGTGTAGATGATGATTTAGATGTAGTGGTCGTGGATGTCTTGTGGGATAATTTTGATGTTTGTAGATCCGAGGGGAGAAGGCCCTTATTGCGCAAGGTTTTTGATAGCAACATGAAGGGCTTTACAATACTTTGTATGATGTCCTGACATGTGATGATAATCACAAAAGGCCTCAAAGTTATACTAAGAAGGATTCCACCCTCGAGAGCCTATATTTTTAAGAGGTGGTAATGTTATGATGGATTGTTGAAGAAGCCTTTCTAGGATCGATGTATAATGTCCTTTTCGAGGTAGATTTCAAAGGAAGTGATGATTCTTTCAATTTGACAGGTGTTGAAGGAACTACCTTTGGTGTAGTTTATTTGGGTATGTGTTGAGGGATGATTTTTATTGTGTGATAATGGTTGGTAATCTAGATAAGGGATGTGGCCCTAGAATGGAAGGAAATTGTTCTATTTTCTTTGTTGAAGATGTCGTATAGTCATGGATTATGATGGTTTCTTTTTTAGATGAAGGGGTATGTGGCCATGTGATGGACTTCGAGGTTATGTGTGTAATGTTGGGCAACGTGGTCGTCGGACGAGCTTTTCACAATTTGTAAGATAGGTTCCTTTTGTAAAACTTGTGAACAGAATATAGATGGATTAGACGAGAATGAAGCAGATGTGGATAAAGGTAATTTCTTTTTAATGGTAGGATATAGAGATATGGCTAGTTCAATGTTTGTTGTTTCTATGAAAGAGTTATTCCTAGATGGCTCGGGTGTGGAATATATGATAGGAGTCTCAGATGTCATGGATGATTTCTCTTTAATTGTGTTTATAGTATAATGGGTATGAATGTGATTGGTTTGTGGCTGACTAGTAGATGAAGAGTGATTTGGGAAGGGTTATTTAAAGACGTCCAAATTTTGATTTTGAGGTGCATTTGGATTATCTAATTGTAAATCACCTTTGTCAATTAGATCTTGAAGGATGTTTCGAAATGAATGACACATTTCGATGTCATGGCCTTTGACCCTATGGTATTTGCAATAATCATTATCTCTGTACCAAGAGGGTTTTGAGACAGATCTATCAATAGGACAGATAAGATGAAGAGTGATCATGTTGGAAGCCAGGAGTTTATCAAAGACGGTGTTATAATATTCTCATGTAGGTGTATAAGTGCATTGAGAGTGAGAGCATTTGGCGGTCAAACGTTCTTTAGTAATCTTGATGATGAATGTGTTGGGTGATGATTTGGATTTTTCGTGGCTAGAATATGGTTTGGACAAAAACTCAAGTTTTAACTTCTTTAACCTAAGTTTAACTCTACCATCTTCAAGAGCATGAAGCTCAAGCTTGTGAGCTATGGTGAAGGCTTCATCAAACATCTAGAAGGACTGTATTTGTAACGTGGATGATATGTGTTTTACACATGAAGCAAGAAAAAAATTTCTATTAGCTTAGTCTATGGAGAGAAAATAATAATTGGTTAATAACACACCTCAACGGATGACAAAGTCGAAATGGATTCATCTTCGAATTGTTTGATCGTGTATAGGTTGGTGATGGTGATTTTACATGTGATATTGATTGAGAAATGTTCCAAGAAAAGATGAGCAAGATGTGCGAATTAAAACAATGAATATTATGGGATGTTGTTGTACCAATTTAAAGTGGGGTCAACTAAGGACATGGGGAATGTCCTTAACATGAGGTCTTATTCATGTGGAATGAGGTAGCATGCATGTGGAAGGCTCGGATGTGTTATTGAGGTCTTCTTTATTGTATAACTTGAGGAACTTAGGAAGTTCCCAATGAGGAGGATAGGCTTTGTATGGTATGGATGGGTGGATGGGTTTGTTGCAGATTTGTTCGTAAGATAGTGTGTTTTTAGGACCCATGGAAGTGGCTTCAAGGCTAGATATTTTGTTCATCAATGCTTGTAAGGGGTCATTTTGTAATAGTTGTTGTTTGGGATTGGATGAGGATGAAACAGGTTGATTGTATGTAGATAATTTTGATTGTTGGTATGGTTGATATTGTGAAGGAATAATATGATGAGAGGAATGCTCATAGGGATGTTGTATGTAGGCCTTGAAGCTACGGGTTGTGAAGACTGAATGTATTGATATTGAATGGGCATGGAAGTGTTGAAGAGGGGTTGTGATGAATGGGGTATGTTGAAAAGGAATTGACGTATGAGAACGAAAAGATTGAGGATTTTTAAAAAGGTATGTATGAATGAAGGAGATTGTTGAGGTATATGTTGAGAGGAAGTAGGGATAGTAGATGATTGTTGTGAGGAAGGAAAAAGGAAAAATAGTGGAAATAGAACTTGTATTAATGGGTGGTATTGATGTCGGGATAGACATAACTACATTTTGGACAAACTGATGTGGGCTATTGAGATGAGATAGGTTGAGATATATTTAATGGAATGGATATTGAGATAATAGGAGGAGTCTGGATGGTGGAGGAAACTAAAGGGCTTGATGTGGATGAGGATACGTTGGTATTGTTTTGGGATGATGTGGAGCTAGATGAGAGGTTTGGTGAAGACGTAGGTTGTTGATTGGTCGTGTCCTGTGAGGAGACCACATTAAGGTCAAAGCGATGATAAGAGTTGAAAGCAGACACGACATTGGATGTCTCTAATTGACTATTAGTGGGATAAGGGTGTATTTGCCGAATGATTGGCTCATGGTTAAAATCAAGAAGTTAAGTGAAACCATATGATGTCTTGGATGCAAGGAGTTGTGGTCTAGGTGTGAATGGTTGAAGGTGAACACACAGGGCAGCTAGATATGCATTTAGGGTAGTGGGTTTGAATCTAAGATTTTAGAAAAGATTGGATCCCCAGCGTCGAAGAAAATGGGGACTGGGTGGATCGGGTATTTAGATGACTCAAATTGATCTTTGAGAGAATGTGGAAGTTCTTGATCATGTGGTCAAGGTGATAGAGATGCTCGATGTTGATCGATTAAATGCGAAGCATCAAAATGCGGATTTGAAGGTTTTCGATAGTTCATTGGAAGTTTTCATTCATATTGTCAAGATTTTATAAACGTGATTGTTTTCTAGTAAGAACCATGAAAACAAACAATCACCTAAAATAGAAAATGAAACTAGATTGTGAATTACAAATAGCAGACAAATCACACAGAAGAAATTTATTAACTATCTTGATTAATTTAAAAAGATGAAATGTGAAAGATGGTTGATGGGGTCCTAGGAAATGACAATCTAAGGATGGTTTCGGGTGATGTTAAAGGATAGATTTCTCAATATACCCAAAGTATGTGAGGACCAAATCTATTTTGTTGGTGATCGATATACGAGGCTTGGTATTGGGGCCTACCCCCTCACTTCATGACCCATGCAACAATAAGGGAGTCGATACTTAGCCAATATACCGCCCAATTAATTATTTATACTCGGTTAGAACACCGAGTCGGCTTATCTCTTGGTGATGAAATCAATTAGGTCCACTTGGGTAGGAATGTTTCAATGCAAATTATGTTTAAAGTGATTTGATTGTGTGTGAGGGAAGTTAAATGAAATGCGATTCGTTAACCCCCTAATTAAACTAGATGATCACCCAGGATATGAAGGTTCATTTTAAATCTAAAAAGAAAGGTTGATTTCGATAAAGACAACAAAAAGTGCAATGCTTTGAAAGAAAAAGAAAAGGAAAAGACGTACATGTAAAGCTTCCTTTTTTATTTTTTATTTTTTTATTTTTTTTTTTACAAGCAAACAAAAAGATCCCAAGGTAGAAAACCTACAAGGGTTAGAAGAAGAAAAAAACAAAGAGAAATGGATGTTTAAGGTTATGATTGAGTAATAAAAATAATCATAGAGATCATTGGCGATTTAAATGAATCACAAGCGATTCACGAAAAATTGTCGGCGATATGACTAGATCGCTAATGATTACGAACAGAAGGCCTAGGATGAATATAAATTAATTTAAAATGAGAAAAAGGAACCGAGGTCCCACCAAGCATGCAGAATGTACCAGAGAGTTTTGCTTTCCAACTTTAACTTAATAAAATGAAATAACAAAAACAAAACTGACCTCATAAGACGATGGGATTTACCGATACCCATGATGAATGTATTAATGATTGATGGACTATGCACTCCTCCTTTCGCCAAGTGAAGAAAACTGCAGATCAAAGACAACTAAACAAAATGGATTAGATAAATGGGATAGCGAGCTACTCGGAAAAAGACCGATTCTAGGAATCAAAGGACTTCCTTGGAGGATGTACGTGTTTTAATATAATTAATTAGATGGTAATAATGATGAGGATATATAAATGACAAAAATAGATGAATAATGGATAAGAAGCTTTAGAACTCAAGATTGAAGGGTAAGTTTTGTGCAGTTCGAATGTGGCCCAAGTGAGAGTAGAAGTAATCTTAACAGACTTGAAGTAGTCGGACCAAAAGTCTTCAGTTTCTTATTGGATCTCGTGAAGGAATTCAAACCAATCTTTGATGTCTTCAATGTCGGATTGCACACAATGTAAGTTCGTGAAGGATGTTGTATTGTTCCCAAAAGAAGGGTTGTTGAACTATTGGGAGGTCGTAGATGCTTGTAATAGGATGGGATCGGCCAAGTATTGTCATCTAAAGTAGAGCCATGCTTGAAAAAGATAAGTTAAATCTAAAATATTGATAAAAATTGATACTAGACTGATAAATTGATTAAAAGATGTTGATTAATAGAGATCAAAGTCGATTAAGAGGAATCATAGGTGATTTGGTAAAATCACAAAGCGATTCAAGAGGAATTGTGGGCGATTGACATAATCGGCGACGATTCTTATGAAAATGATCAATTTTCCTAAAAACGATAAATTGCTAAAGATAGAGCTTCTAAATGATTTTTTTTGTTGTTTTTGACGTTTTATGAAATGAAAATGGTGAAACAAAACAGAAGAGTATCTTGTGATTTTGAGATAAGTTGCAAAATGTCTCCAAACGTTGGATGGAGCTGATTGAAGTTGATGACCAATTGTTGAGCTTCCTAGGAAAATGATTAATGAAAAGACTATCAAAATGATGTGTTGTAAGATCTTGAGGTTGATACAGGACCTTGGTGATCTCTAGAGTGATGGAGATTCGTTGTTGGGTCGAAAACAAAGTGCAAGAGTGTGCAAAAGAATTCGAAGATTCTGAGAGAGGAGCCAAAGCGGATTTTATAAGTCTGGCAATTTGTTAGAATTGTCGTTGATCTGAAATTTCAGGAAAATGTTTAGGAAATGGTTGAAACCACTTCTTAAATGGGGTTTTCGGAGTAAATTGGGAGGAAAATGGTTGGGAGGAGGTTAAGGTCGAGTTGGGGAGGTTAGGGTGTTAGGATAAAATAGGTTTGAGGTGGTTTTGAGATGGTTAGGTAGTTTTAAAGGGATTAAGGTAATTTAGGATGGGTAGATAGTAATTTCTTAGGGGTAAAAGATATTTTTATGGGATGAGGGGAGGTGACTTAGGATAATGATATAATGATAGGTTTTAATTAAATAATGTGTGTATAGAGGAAGTAGGCGAGTGACAAAACCCCGTGTCTACACTATGTTCTACTCACTTGTGTACCATCACTTCCAATATGGTACATTTTGAAAATCAAGAACCAAGGTGGATATGGAGTTGATTCCCAAAACCTCAAAATCAAGACAATGGATGCTCCAACACATCATCCTGAAAGCATGTACAAAATTTGGACACTAATCTAGGTCTCTTAATGTAGAATAAAATCCTTAATACTTGTGTAGACGATGGTTAAGTTTGGTTAGTTCAAAATGGCTAAAACAATGGTTTCAGTTTGAATGGTTGGTAGTTACCGGTTTGAATAGTTGGTAGCTAACCGTTGGAGACCACTTTGTAATTTTAAAATAATGATAAAAACCAACTAATGTGGGATTACTAATTGAGTAAATATATGTTATAGATGATTAAGCCTCGCTAATCAAATATGATTTGAGATTTGTTTTTGATATTATGAAGTTATTAGAGGAGAGAAGGTCAAGCAAGCAAACACATTAATGCGACCCACATTGATAGTAAGATCATTGTATATTGGGGTTTATATGTTGCTTGAGACTAACCCTACTAATTAATGCGGGATTAATTTTTGAATGAATGGTGATTTTAGAGTCGTGGAAGTAATTCCTAGGTATGTCGAAGAGGCTTGTATATCGATTTGCGGTGGTAACGCACTAAGACATGTTTTCAAAAGTAATTGAATGTGAATTTCTTTTTGTTATAATGAAGTTATAGAGAGGAGAATAGAGAAAAATCGGGAGGAAAATATACTAATCCCACAACCAATCAACTATTATGTTTGTTAGATGATTAGTAAAATGACGTTTCCATTATAACCTCACACCATAAAAATCATGTAATATTGAGATTTATATATTATCAAGGACTAAACCTACTTAGACAATTTTAAAATGGTAATACCAATTTTAAGGCATACTCCACAAGCGTATCCGAATGACTTTAAAAAGAAAAATAAACAATAAACAATATTTAGAAACTGGACATCACATTTTACCGCCAACATACGTCATCAACAAAAGCTTATTTGAAGAAGTCGATTTCTCCTCCATATCAATTTCCTTCCTACCGGAAGAATATTCTTCCCAACCGATGCAATTGAATTGTAACCGCTGGAATCTTCTCTTCGATTGAAAGAAAAAAAAAACTTTGAATTTTCCTCTCGATATTTGGAAAATTAAATGGCCACCCAGGAGTGAAGAAATGAAAGATGAGTCCAAACTATCATCGATGGAGAGGGGGACTATTCCATTTTTAGTACCTGCCGCGCAGGATACTAATGTTTTCGCTGTTGCACATTAATTCTAGGGCGGTGGGGCAGGTCACTTCTTGGTGATTCATTCGCATATGATGGCTTTTTCTAAAGTAAGAAACCCAGTTTCATGCAGACTATAGTTTACCTTTGGCAAATATTTTATTTCTGTGGCTTTTTATTGGTGCTTGATTAATCCTTCATTCATAGGGCTTGTTTGTACACGCGCAGATATGCCCTGGTTTTACTAAAGTTTTCTTTTCTGTTAGCATTTGCCATGTGCTCTCTCTGCGCAGTATTCTGCATTGTTCCTCCATGCTAAAGACAAGTGGCTCCCTCGCATGCATTTGTTGATTGAGAGGTTTGAAATAGATTTCAATTGGAAAACGAATTCAAAATGAGGCCACATTTGGCACCATAATTTTTTCCCTCATGCTGCTGAAAGCTTTCATTTCCACAGGATTTTCAGAAGGGCTCTGTTTGGTGTATTCCTGTGTATCATCGCTATTCCAGGAGGTAATAATAAATGATCATAAAACTACTTTTGAGGACAGAGTATGCGAGTGTTTCATTCTCACTGTGGTAGAAGTAAATTAAATAGCAATGCACATTTACTACGTTTCATTTATATTGCTACAATGCCGATGCCTTCCCCTGCCAATCTCAATCTCACCCTCACAGCATTATGTAGACAAGATCTGTTGAAAGAAGCGCTACACCAACTGCTTACTACAAACAAACCACCTATAAACTCTTCTACATACTTTCTACTATTGCAGACCTGCATTTCCAAGAAAACCCTTTCAGAGGGTAAGAAAATCCACTCCCACATCAACGAGACGGGATTTAAGTTTGCCGCACACAAACTATTACAAAACACCATTACGCGGATTTATGGCAAGTGCGAATGTTTAGTAAATGCGCGGCAAATGTTTGACCAAATGACTGAACGAGACCTCTTTTCCTGGAATATCATAATTGCAGCTTACGAAAGACATGGGTTTCCTCACGAGGCATTGGCACTGTTTCACCAAACGCAACAGACCTGTATTAAACCAGACCAGTTCACCTTTGCCAGAATACTCCCAGCCTGTGCCAAAATAAAAGCTCTGGAACAGGGCATGGACATCCATCAAAGCGTAGTTGAAAGTGGTTTTCTGTCAGATGTTGTAGTCGCAAGTGCCCTGGTAGATATGTATGTAAAATGTGGAAGTATATACAAGGCACGCGAATCAAGTTTGACAAAATGCCCCAGAAAAATGTGTTCTCATGGATTGCAATGATTGCAGGATATGAACAAAATGGTGTTCTCGACAAGGCCTTACAACTTTTTCAACAAATGCCTCAAAGAGATGTTGTGTCATGGACTGTAATGATTTCAGGATATGCACAAAACGAATTTGTCGAAAAGGCTTTGGAAACTTTTAAAGAAATGCAATTAGCATGTGTCGAGCCAAATTCCCATGGAAAGTTGTTCGTGCCCTGATATTTTGGAGTATTCACTGTTAAATCTTAGTCTCTTTTGTTACAAGTAAGTGGCTTTACTCTATTTTTGCACTTGTTATTTTGTGCCATTATATTGGTAAATGAGGTCATTGTAGTAATGATCTCGTTTACCTCCGACATCGCTCTTGCATCTGTCATAGTAAGGGATAGCTCTGTTATTTCGTGGTTACTGTGCATCAATCTTTTGCTTGAAAAAGGTTCATGCTTTTGTATGGTTTCTGTTTCAATGTCTTTCATTTTTTCACCGCCATAACTTTCCACCGCATTTTGTGAAAGTTATGCTCTACAAGTAATATCGAATAAACTAAATTTTGCATATTTTGTAGCCTCTTTTCTTTATATAATTTCTTTGGTGCACACTCGAATATATCTGTACGCTTCATTAAATCTGAGTTGTCTTTGATTTGATTTCTCCAATCCTTGGAAGCATGGAGAGTGTTGCAGGCTTGATTCTCATATGCTTGCAATGCATGAAGTTGGAATTGACTTTCTCTGTAATAGCCTTGACCGCTAAGAAAAACATTGAGTGGGAGCATACCTTCTTGTCTGGGTGATCTTTCTTCGTTAAATGTTATCTGACTTAATCGGAATCAGCTTAGTGGAAGCATACCATCTTCTACTGGAAATCTCTCTTCTCTGAGAAATCTAGTTATTTCCAACAATCAATTGTCTAGCCAAATCCCATTTTCCTTGGGCAATCTCTCAGGGCTTGTGTGGGTGGATGTTTCCTTGGCCAACCGACTAAGTTCGGCTCTTCCTTCTTCCTTGGGCAGGATGTCCTCTCTTATTGGACTCACTTTGCCGATGGAAATGCATTCGAGAGCATTCCTTCGTGGGCATTGCCATCTTCATTGCGCAGATCTCTCTCTCACTTCGAACTACAATCAAACAATTTGAAACATTGTTCAATAACCTTTCCAGCTTTAAAAAATTGCATGTATCTAATTATGCATTGAATATTAGTACAACTTGGATCCCTCCATTTCAGCTAGAACACTTAGATTTGACATCATGTAAAATTGATGGACCGATTCCACCGTCTCTCTCAAAATCATCTGACATGACCAATTTATCTAAACAAATCAAGCCATCTGATGGGTCTCTTGGATCTGTCCAGGAATGCATTGACTGGAGTCGTGCCATCTGTATTGTCTGATAATCTTGTAGTTCTCATGCTCAATAACAATTCACTAATTGGCCAATTCTGCACTTCTGATACTGAATTTAGCAGATAATAGTTTGGAGGACAGCATCCCCCTTTGGGCTATGCCCCTGGTTCTTAGTCATCCAGAATAATAAGCTAAGTGGGATTTTGCTGGTGCTTAACATTGAAAAATGTACTTGGAATATTGTGAAAAACATCGAACCTTCGTTTTCTTCTTCATTTATGTGCACGCTCAGAATATTTGTACCTGCTTCATTCCAATACAGGCTGTCTTTTAACCTTTTGAACTTGATCTTCAATTGGTACTTGAAAAGATGTCCTTTTACTTGATTTTACGAAAACAAAGCATTTAGAAAACTGTACTATTTGACTTAAGTTGTTAGTTCCTTTAGCAATATCTTTGTAGCCTTAATTGTTTACATATATATCAATTTCATTAAGAATGACATGCATGTACCTTTGATTTATGTATAATTGTATCGTGTACCTCCAAATTTTGCATTCTTTGAATTTATTCTCTTGTCAAAAAAATACTCCAATAACTATATGTTTTATTGTGACTAATACAACATGTCTCCCTTATATTGTGCAGCATGTTCTAGGACAATGGGCTATCTGCTTGGCAAAATGTCCTCCAGCGTACAAAAGCAGTCGTAGCATATGGGATTCAAACATGAAGCTCTTAGACTCACATCTTTGGCTCATGCATGCTTCATGTAAAGAAATTTAGAGACATCAGTTCTTATTTCTAATTTAATATGCAATGGACATGCAGTTACTTCAACTACCTGAAGAAGCGATCTATTGTGGACTGTTTCGAACCATGCAAACTCTAAAAGTTCATCCGACATAGACTTACATTTAGAAAAGCAAAAAAGAATCTGCTTATTGTACTCGCTTATTAGTATTAGTATTATTATTACATTTACAAATTTCTCCAGAATTTATGCTTTTCAAACTCTGTTTTTTAAATTATACACGTCAATAAACTCTTCAACAGCCAAGACAACAGATTCAATATAACTTCTAATTCATTGCCTCCCCGCATTCGCAATATGCCTTCACGGCAGGTACTCCTGCTGCACCGCAGCCCTTGTTTATTTTTTGTTTCCAACTCTTTTCTTTTGTCTCCATGCCCAATATGAATTATTAATCATAGGTGATTTGGTCATCAAAACATGGCCAGTAAAAACAAGAAGGAAACTTAATAAGGAAAATCATTGTATTTAGTGCAATACTATAGTGGAGTTGGTCATTGTACTTGTCCATTCTCATAACAGAGTTTTCTTTACTGTTGGAAGTGTCCTTTATATTAATAAAATAAAAAGAGAGTTACGTAATAAAGGTGACCGGATAATACAAGGTTGATAACAGAGTTTTCTTTCACCATAATGTAATTGACTTTTAATAGGATAAAAGCAAAATGTATCATCACTCACAAAGCACTATATAAGAAGTGATACAAGCAAACCATATCCTCATTCCCAAACTCATATTACTTGTCTTGTGCTGAATGAATTTTCAGAGTCTAAAATGGGGAAACCCCTTAAGAACTCTACTGTAGCCCTCACAGCATTCTTGGCTGCAAGGGGTCCAAATGTATGTATTGCATTCTCACCCTTCTGTGATCCAGCCAAATCAGACAAACCCCTGAAAACAATGACTTTTAGGTTGTTTGACAAACAGGTCTGCAAGAACCCACATCACCACATTAGTTTATAAACTATTCACCTATAGATTATGCTGCAAAAACAAACTGCCTATTATTGATCAGGTACCCTCCATGGTTTTGAAGAACTTAATAAAAACAATGAAATAGCAATCAGCTTACCATAACTACTGCTGCACTCTCTTCATCAACAGAGGAGACATGAAAATGCCTGACAAGGAACTCCCTATAAGCACCATTATCCACAAAAATGTCTGCACTCGACGCCCTCTGCCCATAAACCATCTTCGCTGGTCTTGGAAGACACACAGTTTTGTTCAAGCAGGATACCAATTTCAATCCCTGCACAGTGTGCACACGAGAAAAAAATTGCAGAGTTTAGGACAGCACTGACATATTCAAGAAAAAGATGATTGTAAATCTAAGAACCAAGTCACACAAACTACAGAGCATGCATATCAGAGACAGGGAATTCATAAACAAAGAGTTTAACTTAAATTAAGTAAAAGGTGAAACACACCACAAAGATAGTTGTAAAGGGTGTAAGTTTCAAAAGTGTAATGTAGATGGAAGATGAAACACACTTCCTTAATTAACTGCACATAGTTTACAGTCACTACATAGAATATCTTAGTTCAAGTCTTCAAGAAAATCAACCAAAGTTTGGAGAATATATCTTAAAACTGAACATCGAAAAGTCATATGAGGACAGTTTACCTTGAGCAATTTGCTTGCATGTTCAAACCAGTCTAAACTTGTTTCAGCCCAGAGTAAGTCTTCTGGTATATTGGGTTTCCCTGTTTCGCTATAAAACTCCACCGGTACATAGGATATCTTTCCCAAGAGATTAATTTCCTTTCCTTGAGGGACATTGAAGTCTCCAACATTCAAGTCTCCCACCTTATTCGCCTCTTCTTGGTCATTGGCTTTCTGTCATACAGAACACAGGAGGCCTAAAGTTTGATAAGGCAGAACAAAGCGAAGGATGGCCTACAAAGAAGCAAATGCTGGCAGTACTTTATCCCATATTAAGACTGCATACAACATAAAATGATGGGTGTAGGTGGATCTGGCATGATCTGCTTATTAGAAATATGTAAGAGGATTGTGTTAACAACAGAAAAGAAATGGTCTAGAATATTATATAGCTTACCAGCCACTCCCAGACTCCTGTGTGAGCTACATACTTTGGGATTGTGACATCTCCTATTGAAAGGGAGTTGTTTGCATTGCCAGCAATTCCAAAATGTACAACGCCCACTATATTAAACAGATCTGCTAAGGTCTGGGTGGTGACCCCTGCATTCAACTGTTCAGCAAACAAATTTTCCAATAAATTTCAGATGTAAAAGAGCTCCTTTTCACAGTAGAAAGTTCAATATGTAATCTAAACTCATAAAAATTAATCATCTCAACCAAAATTTCAAATCTACATTATGAAACGAATGGTATTAAAAATTCTTTGGGATTGCTCTCACATGAATAACAGTGTAGACGTTAAACACTAGCTACACATACAAAATTAACTTTTAAAATTAAGGCTGATGGAGAGATTTTATTGCAGTAAAGTTGAGGAGCATCAAGAAGTAAGAAATACAAAATTGGGACAGTAAAAGTCACTGTAAAGGATAATGTAATTGGAGGGTGGGCCAAAATAAAAATGAAATAGGGATGGTCCATCTAATCCCATTAAAGTTTGTTATTCCATATATGTCGAGTTGGGAATCTTTATCAAAATTGAGGGATGAGATTTTCAGCAGCTAGAGAGTGAGCTGAAATTTTGCAGTAATGAAAATTTAGTGTATGAATAATTGACCTTATTTGGTATAGTGTTATGGATAAGGATATCTCTTTGGATAAGACTACAAGTATCATGGACGAAAAATTGACCTTCTTCAATTCAATTTCAAAGACTAAGAAATATCCATTTAATCAAGTTCACCTAAGATTCTAAGTCAACTCTAACCCTTTCTGATATCTACTTTGTATTTTAATGGATGGTGAGGTATTGCCCTTTACCATCATCCATACTATTAAACTAGGTATTTAATTGGGCTCTCATTTCCACTTTCAGTTAGTAATGCTCGCAGTGTTTGAAATGTAAAAACAAAAGTGGTTTTACGCCACAATCATGTTGAAGTCGATGGAGTCTCTTTTGCAGGAGTTCATAAGCAAAACTCTCTCATTTTTATATATTTTATTCAAGATTAAGATATCTCACTTCATATGACCACCAAGAATGTGCACTAATAATTGGCCTTCTTCAATTTAATACCAAGAACTAAGGAACATCTATTTAATAATATTCACCTATGATTATCTCAACCCCACCATCCCTTTTGATATTCACTAAGATATGGTGAGACATTGCCCTTTACCATCATCTGTACCATTAAGCAACTAATTTCATTTAGTGATGGTCCCAATGTTTGAGATAAAAATTAAAAATTGTTTTTAAACCACAATAAAGTTGATGTCAATTCTGGATGTAGTCTTTTTTTGTGAAAGCTCAAAAATAAAACTCTCTTTCATTTTGTCAAGTGTCAGTTGTAATACTTGAACATTCAATAAAAAAATAACCCATTACGTTTCTATTTATATTGTTCAGATTTTTAAAGTGGTATATAAAAACTTACCCTAATAAAAACCCAGGGTATTAAATAGCTTATAAATTTAGGAACACTGCATGTATAACAATCACATTACTTCCTTTATGCACCAATGTCAAGCTTTACACAGAAAAATAAGGAACGGATTAACAAAATGAGCACAGAATACATTGATCTTCGCTTCACAAGCGCATCAAACTACAAAGCGCCTCATCTAAATCAAGAAAAATAATAGGAAAAAGAAAAAACAGTGAAAAAAACTTACAATTCCAAAACCGCATCTCACATAGATAACCCTTTTTCCATAGATTGTCCCTATGCGATATCTCCTACCTGCACCCAAAAAACAATAACCCAAATGTCTGAATAAATTTTTTAAAAAATGATAAAGATAAACCCAAAAACATTACAGTATTGTAAATAGAGTACCAACCGGATAAATCTAGAAATGGGTGTGTGGGATGAGGTTTGAGAACTCGTGCAGCGATGAAGGCAGCTTCTTCTGGTGGATAAACAGTGAGCAGAGCAATCCTCGGCCCTTCTCTATTAATCTCTTCAACTATTCTCAGAGCAGGTTTGTTTGCAGGAACAGCTGCAACATAATGTGAAAACAATGCTACCACAATACATGCAAATGCTGCATGAATGATCTTAGCTGCTGCAAATTTACTCTCCATATTCACCCCAACCCTATCAAAGGATTCACTGAATCACACACTCGAAATCTCACTGCTACTTGGATCCGCTTTTAACACAATTAAAAGAGTAATGAATAGGAAAAAGCAAAAAGAAGAGATTTTTAATTTTAAAAGAGGAAGAGGATTAAGGATCTCACTTCTTCTGAATACAATAAGTAATTTCAATATTTTCTTTCAATTTACTTAGACACATGTTTTAAGTTTTTATGCTCTAGAGACTTTAAAATGGCCTTCAACACCTTTTCAATCTCATCTTTTTTTCCACGAACGGTAGTGGCAAAGAATTATTATACAACAAAATCACTTACAAATTTATTTAGCTACAATAAATTAATTAGAATAAGTTTTGTAGCCGAGATAATCTTGGGATGCGTTGAAATTATCATGTACAAGTACAAGTGACTTTATCATGTCAAGCACATGTTGTGCATGTTGAATCTCCAATTAAATTTATCATGTAAAAGCGACTTTTTGAAGAAGTGTATGTTGGACTTTTAGTAGGGTAAAATTGGACTAAATGTTGTGTTGTTAAAGATGCTCGTGTATGAAATGAACTTGTACCTCAATGTGCTTTGTGTAGTCATGAAACATTGGATAGTGAACTAGTTTAAGAACATCATTGTCACAATAGAAGATACTCATGTTAGAAATTAGTGTTGGCATTAATTAGCTTATATGTTTGTTTGATAATGTGTTATTACATCGAAAAGCGTTTCCAAATGGGATGAGCACCTCATCCGTTGACACGCTGTCGAGATGAATCGACAAAGAAGAAATTCACCACGTCGCCGTTGCGTGGGACGAATCTTCAACGTCGCTTTTTCAAAGCATTTTCCTTTTTTCAATTTTTTTAGTGAGTAAAGGTGCGATCAATCGTCTGCGATTCTCGAAGGTACTCTGACATATATAAAGTTATGTAATATGAAACATAAATTCGGATTGGTTGCTCGAATCAATAGTATTTTTCCACGTGTTAAGCTGTTTGTCGACATTATGACTCAACATATTGCGAATGCAAAAAACATTTGGCCTCCTAAATCGTTTTCAAGTGACGAGAAAAAGTTTCGATGATTATAAATTATAATAGTAAACCTGATTATGGGGCATACAAACACACATATATATTATTTAAATATTAATAAATGTTATTAAATAGTTTATAAAAATAAAAACAATATTTAATATATATTGAGCAGGTATTTATCTATTAATTTATTAAATTAATATTATTTATTAATATTCGAAATCATATTTAAATTTTGTTATAAATATCTTCATAACTATTTATCAAATATTAATAATCGTATAAAGGTTTTAAATATATATAAATATTGATGGTTCTAATATGTCATTTTGTATATTTTGAAATTCTATTAATTATATTCTATTTCATTTTTTTAAGTAAATTACATTAAGGTAATTAGTTACTTCAACATTTTTACTTTTATCTTAATTATGCCAAAGGCATTTTCAAAATGGGCTTAGCACCTCTTGCCACCGACATGCGTAAAAGCAATCAATGACAAGAAATTTAGAGTACGTCGTCGTTACACGAACGAATCTTCGCTATTGATTTTGTAGAAAACAACTCATTTGATGATACGACGATGTTGCCAACTCCTGTCCACGAGGCAGGTAGGCAAGGTGGCCAACTCAAATCCCGCCGCAATTTCCCAACCCAGAGCAATCCGCCAACCAATCCCTAAAACCCCGTTTGCGCCTTTCGAACGACTAAGGGCTTATTACGTTGATAGTCTCCACATCGTAGCCGTTTCACATACCGCTACCACTTTATCTTCCAAATTATAAGGTTGATAATATAACTCCATATCTCTACGGATAGTAAAATACATATGCATACATTTATCGTTTACGAGAGAGTAACACATGAGTTTGTAATTCAAAAACATAACTGACATGTGCCAAGTGAATATTTATTTGAAGCTTTTCCTATATATCTATGATCTGATTGTGGAGGCTCACACTGAACCGACATATATAGGTATCTAGAAGGCCTAGTTGAGGGAAACCGTAATCGGGAAAGGAACCAATTCCATGTGTATATTTCATTTTTGACTCTCATATAAGAAATATAAAAACATTTTCAAAATTTGACTAAATTGTGTCTTTTTACATTGAAAGGTTTTTTTAACAAAGGGTATGCTTGTTGTCCCGATAGATTTGAATTGTATGAGCAAGTGCAAGTCTTAGATGTGGAGGAATGTATCAATGTCATCTAAAGAATCTTAACTGTCAATCAGAGTCCATCAAATTGTAATGACGTGGAAATTGTGTGGTTGGTTATCGGTTGATTATAAGTGACTTCAAATGCTCACTACACCCGATGGGGAGTCCCAAGGCCCCCACAATCGAGCCAAAAAATTGAAGAAATGAGTTGTGGAGGGTGCACTCCAACAACCAATGCTCGTTAATACAACATTACATGTTGTTGTAAGTCTTGAAAAAAATCGGGGAGGGGAGTAGAAAGATGTGTCACACACACACACAACTTTTTATATTTGATAATATGTTTCAACCTTATACAAATTGCCACCTGTTTTTATATTTATCTTTTTATTATAATATTTTTAAAAATTAGGAGACTCTTGACAAGGCACTTCAATTGCATGTACATCAAACCATAGTTTTATCCCCCACTTCAAAATCACGGGGCCCTTCTACGGTTGCACATCTTTGCTCATGTGCAAGGTCTATGAGTACAGCGGCTGAGCTTTCATGACTTTGAAAATCTCAAGACGACACCACATGCATCCTTTGTCCTCAAATTTCCCATTGAAAATGTTCTCATTACATAACAATGACAATAATTTTTTTAAAATTTGTATATGGTTTTCAATAGTTATATCTAATTGAATAATTCATATCCATTAGGGAAACATTTTACTATGTGTTGGGAGTTATAACAAAGGATGTTGTTGGTATCAATGTGGATTCTTCATAATTAGATGTATATGTTCTTTAGTATTGTCCATATAAACATTATATACATACGAGTACATATTTATTGAATTTTGTATATATGTACATTTACATATCTATTAAATTTCGATGTTTTGTAGATAATTTTTGATGTTTTGTTAAATTATTTTTTATTTTTACAAGAGTTATAGTTTAATAGTTAGGATGATGGCTTGTTAAGCTATTCACCAAAGTACAAGTCCCTCTAGATATTTAAGATGGAGAGTCAAAATAGATAGGGTTGAGATCGTTAGAATGATAGTTGGAGATAAACACAACCCTTAATTTTACATGAAATCACTACCTAAGTGTTCTAAGTAAACTCTACGTCTTTCTTTCCCTAACGTGTCCAAGTGAAACATGCAATCAAATTCCTCTTACATTTACATTTCTAATTACCCAATGCAGTCAACATCTACAAATTCAGACAAGTATTGGCTACTTGGATTTTCAGATATATCCCTCCGTGGTGTCATCCTCATCTTACACAACACGATTTTTTTCCTTCATTCGATTGACAAACAAGTCATGCAATTCGTTAACGATATAGTTTCACAATGGATCCATGTTTCTTCATTCATTTCCCTTTCACTTCTCCACCCTCGAATGTCATTTTCTATAATCCTCTTCCTCTCCCTTTGTTCCTTTTCATCCAGTTTTCTTCTTGACTATATCCCTTTTGGCGTTCACATTGTACATTTGACGTACGATTGCTAGTATTATTTGTTATAATGTGAGTTTTTGAGTTGTTATAACCCACATAGATAGAAAAGATATGAGATATTTGAGTGATTTGTGGAGTTCCCTTCCCTATATATTTGTATGTGATTTACAAATGAAGTATTATGGTGAGAAGATTATTATTGTGTGATCAAGACTATTTGTTTTCTTGAGTTTATGATGTAACTCAAGCAAAATCACATTTGGTATCAGAGCAGGATTTTCTAGAGGATGTATCGGAATTCTATCCAAAAATACCAAACCAAATGAGAATTTTGGATACCAGCGTTAAATCTTAATGACAAACTATATATAGTTATTGCAGACACAACCAATTTACAAGAGGATCAGTTTTAAGCGGTATAAAGATGGAAGACAGTCAAATGTGAGTTTATTCATCGCTTTCCTATCATTTGGACATTTGCACGTGCATGTATCATTGTTTTATGTTGGTTGTTCATTCGGTATGATATATTACTTTGCAGGGATGTATCAAATTTTTCAATAAGAATAGTCATTTAGTAGTTTTGTGGTTATAGTGTGTAGATTGCTTGTAACAGGACCTCGTATTGTTATTTAACCATTCGCTGAGCGGTAGTGGGATAGTCAGTCTATTTTGCATCTATCGTTTTTAAGAATAAACATATTATGCTTCTATCCACCTGTTGACTTGACAGGTCCACTTGCCAGATTTAAACCCGCACTTGTACTTTCTTTTGTGGATCATGCTCGCGCACTTGGCCCATCGTTGTTAAACCATTCTTCTCATCTCTATTCATTTCATGGCTTGAGGTGTAGATTATTTTTTGTGAAGGGTGAGGCAGCTAACATGATATCTAAGCGTGAATAAATTGCCTTTCAAAAACTAGTAGTAAGATAGTCACATTGTTTTTGTAGCCATGAGTTTTGTCAAATGAGATTGCATGCATGATAGATTAGGTTGTTTGGTTTATAACATTGTTAATGTGTTGTAGTGAGTCTTTAAAATGGTCAAAAGAATGCACCATAGCATGTGACAAATGAACGTTTATTTACTTTACTAATATGTCAATTTTATTTTATATAATTGTAGCAAACATGAGTCAATGGTTTAGTAGAGTTGGTCATTTATTCCAATGTCATTGTGGTTAGTGTTATTAGGCATGTTATTAGTATTTAAATGCCATCTTTATCATCTTGTCAAAATTTGTTATTTAGGCGTGTCTTGTAGTGTCTTTTATATCAATTAAATCATTCGTTTGTGGTCACAAAATAGTCAATATTAATATTGTGGAAAATAAGTGTTGTCAAAATTGTCAAAAATGAAAATTGCCTTACATAAACATTTTCAAGTGTAATCGATGTCCATCTTGTGGGGGTATGATGAAGACAATTTGATTTATGATGATGTTTTGAAGAATGTAAAGAAGGAAAAAGTGATTAGCTTTGGGGGATCCACCCCGACCCCGTCCTATACCACGATAAGGAGCGCACCTAAGGCACTACCACGGGACCCTATACGGGCGCAACCCTGACCCTATTGGGGTCAAGCACCCTGCAGACCCTTGCTTTTGAATTTCAAAACCAAAGAAAATTGGTGGGGAATCCACAACGATGAAAGAGGGTGCAAATTTGAGCTTCAAATTCTATCATGGTGAGTGAGTAGTAATATTGGAGTCCACAGAGGTGTATACACCTGATTTTTCATTTTTCATCTTTCATACATATTACTAACAATTTCCTTTTTCGATAAGGGTCATTGATGCATCTATTTCTAGAGTGGGTGCCTTAAGGGGCCTATTGGGAATGGGGAATGGTTATTCACGTAACCATTATGAGTTAGAGACAATACACTGAGAGAGTGTTGTTATTTGGTCTTAGCCTTAGTTGTCCTTGCATTAGTTTTCCTTGTTCCCTTATGTCCCAACAAGAAAAATTTAGTGACGAATATTCGTTAATTAACGAATATTCTAGTTTTTAAATTTTGAAATCGTAGGAATTAGGACCAGGTCGCCAAAAATTTTTGGGTACAAGTTAATTTTAGGGGTCAGTTCACCAAGAAGTTTACACCAATAGTCAATTTTTTCATTCAAATCACCTTTAGCACGAAATTAAAATTTTCTAAATTCACCTCATATATATATATAATTTAAGTATTTACAATTCATTATTCATAATTTTGTATGGAAATTTTGATTATCAAATATTCCTCGCAATTCCTTTCTGCTTTAAATATCGTCATCGATTGGATATTGCAATGTTGCATTAAGGTAGTTTTCATTGTTATAGTAACATAGTTTTGTATTACGCGATTACCAACATGAAACATTGTGGATGTTGTAGTCGGGCAACATTGCTCTGTGCTATCGGCGGGCAACATACACAATGCTACCAAATGGTACTAAGAACATGCAAAATGTTGTTTTCTCAAAGCATTGTGTATGCTTCCGACCGATAACATCCTTAATGTCAAGTATGTCAAGAAAGATACACTAAACTACCCAACCGGTAGTATACTCAATGCTACCAACAAGAGTAGCATTGTGTGTGTTGGCCTGCTTCATCTTCCATTTACAAATTTTAAAATATTCTTCACATTTTACATTTTAAATAAACTGTTCTATTTGGAAATTACTCGTGGATATGTATAATGGATTCTATGAATAATGAACACAAGAAAGATAAACTCAAAAGAAAAGTAAAGATGTTTAATTATTTCAACCAACCAAAAAAAAAGACCCAAATACATTAACTAGAAAAGCAAGAAACAGTACCAAAGTAAGTCAGAATAAATTATCATTAACTTTTTCTTTTTTTTGTCAGTTTAGTTTTAAAAATTATATCTTTTCAGAATGTGATCAAACATTTTTTCATGTTTGAATACAGAACCCCTCTACCGTTAATTGTATTCCACATGAAACAATTAACCAAAACATATCCCCTAAAGAAACACTTAACATTTTAGTAGATGAAGATATAATTGATGATGACATGCCAAAACTGGAAGACAATCCTCACTACCAAATGCCTCCAATAGATGAATGTTCTAATGAAAATATCCAGCTAGAAGATGATATTGATAAAGTTGTTCTTAAAAAAATATGCGAGAAGGAAGAAAACTACCTGGGAAAAGAAGGTCTTTTTCGTAGATGAAAGGAAAAAAATACCCATTCATGAACTTGTACATCCATAAAATGGTAATGATACTCCAAAAGAATGTAGATGTACAATTTGTGGTTGGAAATTAGGAAAAGAAAGTAAATGCAAATTAAATTGCACATTATTCGAAAAACATTGTGGAAAAGTATATAAAATAGTCAAGGAAAATGATGGAAAAATAACAAAGACTCGTAGATGGAAAACTATGAAAGAGTGCATGCATGTAAGATATAAGGAGGAGTATGACAATAAGATGAAACATTGTCGAAAACTTGAGGAGAAAGGAGGAAAAATTAATACAAATTTTGGAAAAGTTGTAAATGAAAATATGAAGGCAAAAACTACACAATTTTCAACCATATTCTTTATTTTGAAAATGGGTAGACTGTTATCCAATTTTGAACCCTTGCAAAATTGGCTAACTTACTAAATATGGACTTCAGTTATATTTCGTATAGGAAATGATCTCTGTATGTAATTGCAACAATATCAATTTATAGAATAGCTCTTAGCCACTTCAAAGGGGCGAAACCTCCAAACCTCAGAATGTAAACTTGTATAAATAATAAGACTCAAATGCAATAATATGATGATCAAGAAAATACTAGCCACTACTAACCCCTATATATACTATTAACCCCTATATATACTATGGCCATGGTCAACACCAAGGCCGACCCACTAATGAAAATATAACATATATGAAAGAGATACATAATGATAAGAAGTTATGATAGCCACAAGTCGGCTATATACATCCAATATAAGATATATGATTAAGGGCATAACATGCCCCTCCCCTTCGAAGCAACATTGTCCCCAATGTTGAGAAGATCTGGATGTTGTTGTAGGAAATTTGCATCCTCCCAAGTTACATCTTCATTGTCTAGATTTTTCCACTTGATCAAATACTCAGTGATGACCCTTGTCCTCAATCGCTTAGTGCGTGTCTGAAGGATGCATTCTGGTTCCAGGATGATTCTTCCCTCTTCATCAAGCTCTTAGGTAACACTATCTGGGATATCTTCTATCCAATTACCTTCTTTAGGCAAGATACATGGAAGACTAGATGAATTTGAGTATGGAGGAAGTTCCAGTTTGTATGCTACATTTCCAATCTTCTGTAACACTTGATAAGGACCATAATACTTAGGTGAAAGCTTGTTATCCTTTTTTGTTGTTTTAAGGACATTTGCTTATATGGTTGTAAATGCACAAAAACCCAATCACCGACTTCAAAATGTCTTTCACTGTGATGTTGGTTTGCCTGCCGCTTCATGTGGTTTTGTGACATGGCCAAATTCTCCCTGAGACTAGAAAGCACCTCTTGTTGGTGTTGAATATGTTCTTCAACTGCTCGAACCTTTGGTTGGACTCTCAAAGATGAAGTGATAGATGGTGGATGGTACCCATATAATGCCAAGAAAGGAGACATTTTAGATGAAGTATGAAAGGAGGTGTTATACCACCATTCTGCCAATGGTAACCATTGGACCCATCTCGCTTGCTTATCTGATGTAAAACAATGAAGATATCCCTCCAAGCACTTGTTTACCACCTCTATTTTCCCATCAGACTGGGGATGATAAGAGGAACTACGAGCTAGTTGTGTGCCCAAGCATGAGAACAAGTCAGTCCAAAAATTACTAGTAAAGATAGGGTCTCGATCACTTACTATAATCTTTGGTGTCCCATGTAGCTTCTGAATTGTATCCCTGAAGGCCATTGCTACTGTACTCGCAACAAATGGATGTGATAAAGCACAAAAATGGGCATATTTGGTGAGTCTATCCACCACCACCATGATTACATTTTTACCTTCTGATTTAGGCAATCCTGTGATGAAGTCCATGGACACCTCTTCCCACCTCTGGCTAGGAATAGATAGAGGTTGTAAAAGACCTAGGGACTTAATTGTTTCACCCTTATTTTGCTGACAAACCATGCATTCTGCCACAAACTTTTGGACATCTCCTTTTAGCCCTTCCCAGAAAAAATCATGCTTGATTCGATGATAAGTCTTTAAGAATCCAGAATGCCCCCTACTGGAGAAGCATGGAGCTCAGATAGAACCCTATTTTTAAGGATTGAATTCTTACATAGATATAATCTATCTTTATACCATAAAACATCTCCTTTCCATACAAATTTTTCTGACATGCTTGGATCTTGTTGGAGATTTGAATGAGATTTTGTGTACCTGGGTCATTTTTCCATTCAGACCTTGCATCCTCTATCCAATCCTCCTGTAATACAAATATGGCACACAACAATGCCTGGGTAGATTCATCCTTCCGAGATAAAGCATCAACAACTACATTCTCTTTTCCTTTCTTGTATATTATCTCAAAATCATACCCCAACATTTTTTAGACCCATTTTTGTTGTTCTTCTGATGATAAACGTTGCTCTAAGAAGTATTTCAAACTATCATGATCTGTCTTTACTTTGAAATGTTGTCCCATTAGATATGGTCTCCATTGCTTCACTGCATGAAGTATTGCTAACATTTCTTTCTCATAAACTGGTTTAGAGATATTCTTACCTTTGAATTGGTGGCTCTCAAAGGCAATGGGTCACCCTTCTTGCATGAGTACTACCCCCATACCATACCCTGAAGCATCACATTCAACAATGAATGTTTTTGAAAAATATGGGGTGGCTAGAACTGGAGTGGTGCACATGGCCTCCTTCAACTTCTCAAAGGCTGTAGTAGCTTGCTCATTCCAATGGAAAGAGTCCTTCAATAAAGTTGTGAGTGGTGCTGCGATGCTGCCATAATTCCTTACAAATCTACGATAATAACCTGTAAGCCCCAAAATCCTCAGAGATTTTTTAGGGTTTTGGGAACCTTCCATTCAAGCATGGCTTTTATCTTGTTAGGATCCACTTTAACACCTTCATAAGAGACAATATGACCCAGATATTCAACCTCCTTGACACCAAAAGAACACTTAGAAGGCTTTGCATAAAGTTGATGTTGTTCAAGAGTTTCCAACACCTTATTTACATGATGCAGGTGTTCCTCCCATGTTTTACTATAGATTAATATATCATCAAAGAACACTAAAAAAAACTTTCAAGAAATGGCTTAAAGATGGAATTCATCAAGCTTTGAAATGTAGAGGGTGCATTTGTTAGTCCAAAAGGCATTACCAAGAACTCATAGTGTCCTTCATGTGTCCTGAAGGTTGTTTTATGAATATCTTCATCCCTGATTCTAATCTGATGATATCCAGAATGAAGATCAAGTTTTGTAAAGTAAACAACACCATGTAACTCATCTAGCAAATCATCAATTACAAGAATAGGAAACTTATCTTTAATTGTGTACTTATTGAGTTCCTTGTAATCTAGACACATGCGCCAATTGTCATCTTTTTCCGTACCATCACTACAAGAGAAGAGTAAGCACTTTGACTATGACGAATAAGTCCTTGCTTCTAACATCTCTTGAACTATCTTCTCAATCTCACTCTTTTGCATATAGGGGTACCTATAAGGTCTGATGTTGGGTGGTTGACTCCCTGGTACTAGCTGGATGGCATGGTCATGGTCTCTTTTCGAGGAAACCCTGGGCATTTCTCCAAACACCACTGAGTGCTCATCTATAATTGCTTGCATATCGAGGGTATATAAATGTATTGGAATGATGTGCTTCCAATGAAAATAGTTGTGCCACAAACCCCTCTGCACCTTTTCTAAGAAATTTTTGCATCTGATGAGAACTTACCATCTATGGGGACTTTTCTCTTAGTCCTTTTAGTTTAAAAGTCCTCCCTTCTGATTGAAATTGCATGAACAACTCTTGGAAATTCATTTCAATGGTTCCCAAGGTGGTAAGCCACTGAACTCCTAACACAATGTCTGCTCCTCCCATGGCAATGGCATACATATTGCTAGTTAGCAAGTAATCTCCCATGGTGAGATTAATGTTATGGCATTTTCTTGAACAACTAACAGTTTTCCCATCAGCTGATCATGACTTGACATTCTGGAGTTGGATAAACAAAGCAGTTCAAGCGTACCACCAACTTATGATTGATGAAATTATGAGTACTTCCCGAATCAATCAACATTGTTACCCTCTATTTTTTAAGAATCCAACTACTTTGAGAGTTTGGGGAGTGCTAATACCTGAAATTTCATGGCATGATATTGTTGGTTGGGGATCTCCTAATTCCTCCTCTAGCTCTACCTCTTCATCTTCTTCATTTTCTTCTTCTCTTCATAGGTCCCTCAATGTAGAACAACTTTTTCAAAGCACACTTATGTCCTTGGTCCAAATTTGTTGTCACAATTAAAACATAACCCTTTGGCTCTCTTTTCTTCAATTTGTTGAGGTGTCAGTCTAACTGGCCGAGGGAATGATGGTGGAAGGTGCTACGATCTCTGATATTACTGACAGTTTGTTTCCTACTGGAAAGAAATTTTTCCTCTACCCTACGTGCCATGATCATAGAGTCTGAAACCTTATGAGGATTAAACATACGCACCTCAATCTCAATTTGTTCTTTAAGACCCCAAGAAATAAGTCATTCAAATTATCTTCAGGAATATTTTCCACCCGTAAGGAAAGGTTTTGGAATTGATGGATGTAATATTTTACTGTTCCTGTTTGTCTTGAGCTTTGCTAATTGACTGAAATAATTCTCTGACACACTAGAACTATAGTGCAATTGTAACTCTTCGGTGAATAATGTCCATGTAACATTGAGGCCACTCTTTTTCCTTTGAGCACATAACCATCGATACCAAATGAATTGGTAGGTTCAAGATACAATGATGCCATGGTAACCTTTTGTCCCGATGGAATCTGATGAAGATCAAAGAAATTATCCATCTGGTTAATCCAATTGAGTGGATCCTTTCCATCAAACTTATGCATTTCCACTTTTGGAATCATGTTACGGGCTTGTAGAGTGTTTGTATTTGGATTGGTCATGTTTACAGATCCACCTGGCTAGTTTGTCTATTACTTTGACCTAAAGATCCACCCTGGTTAATATGAGTATGATTGAGTTGTGGCTGATTAGGAAGGATATGATGACCCATGATATTGTAACTAAATTGGTGAATGAAATCCTCCAATCGTTGTCCAATATTTTCTACATCTTCTTTGTTGGCCACTCTACCCTCGAGGTTTCACAACTCTAACTCAAGATAGCTGACCTTATGGTCAGTTGAAGTAAACCCTAACCCTGAGGACTCTGTAGATACCCCTTCTGACTCTAACTCCTCAACTATTATCTCATCCTTATCAGGGGTTTTACCCGGAGTGATGGGATTCTTTTTGCCTCTTGTCGAAGGCCCAACCATGATGCCCCAAAATGGTAAGATTTAAGGATCAAGGTCAAAATTTAGGGTTTGGGATTTCAATAGAATTGGCCAAATTTTATAAAACTCAAAGAATGAACTCAAACTAATTTTTAATCTTCTTTCTGGAAATGTAAATAACTTTGAAAAATTCCACAAATTACACCCTAGGTAGCCAAATTATGAAAAACATAAAACCGCTATAACTTTTTCAAATCAAGTCAAAAATTCTTAAAATTTTGAGGGAAGCTTACTTGACTGATTTTTAGCCACACCACCAAAAAAATTTAGAAAAATTCACTACCGATTTTGAGATATGGACGAACCTTCACAATTAGGGTTTGACGTAGTGTTGGCCGAGTTCAAGCTCTGATACCACTTGTAATGTAATTACTTGTATAAATCTGATTATAGTAGAAATATAACACCAATGAACACAATATTTCAGATAAATGATCTCAATGTGCAAGAAGAATAGCTTAGCCACTTCGAGGGGGCAACCTCCAAACCAGACAATAAGACTCAAATGTTGAATATGATGATGAACTACTACCTACTAACCCCTATATATACTATTCCTATGCTATGGCCAACACCAAGGCCGACCCACTAATGAAAATATAACATATATGAAAGAGATACATAATGATAAGAAGTTATGATAGCCACAAGTCGGCTATATACATCCAATATGTAAAGGATTCTTTCCTTTATCCTATATGTAGTGGATCATGCATCATTTTAAGAAATAAAATTGGTTTTTATAGATTTCCTTTATGTAGCTCGAGTTATATTGCATTATTTCCTTCCGTTATATCCGTAGGTATATTGTACATGTTTTGATCTTCTTGTAGGACCCAAACTTTTTATGTCTCATTAAGATGGAGATGTAAATGTTGTTTCAAACTATGGCACTTATGTCTGCCCTCTCCAACTCTATTTTCTCCTCATTTTCACTTACTAAGGATATATCCACTCCCTTGTTCTTGGTGTTATCATCTTCCTTAGTTTAAGACTTTAATTTGATGCATCTCTCTCTTCCCCGATCCCTTAGAATTCTAGGTTAGTGTTAGAATAGTTGCATTTCTCTTCAGGAGTAGTTTTAGTATTAAGGAATAGGTAGAGGAACCATCCTTCTCTGGAGGTTTGTCTCATTTGTAGCTTGAGATAATCCCATGTTAGAAGATTGCACTCTTTTCCTGGACAACTCACTTACAAAGCATTTAGAGGGTGTTGTAATTTTGTAATAACAGATTTTGGCATGCCCAAAGTGGGACCAAGAAATAAATTATTCCATGTTTATCAAGATTGGGTGCGTGTCTTGGTGAATTTCCATCCTTTGGAGGCTCTACAACAACACATTTGATGACTCCAATAAGAAAATCAACTAGTTTCAAATGAGTGTCGATGGCTAAATTTGATGAGAAGGATTTAAACAAGGTCTAGGATAAGAGAAGAAGGAATATTTGAATAATTACAGATATCTCCGGGTAGAGGAAGATAAGATCGAGATCTCCATCTCCACCAAACATGACTCTTTTAACACCTCCACCGGTAGGTATTTCCTTCAATCTATCGAGTTTTTAGGCAATTCAGAATGGATCAACAAGCACCAAATACATTTTTCAATTTCACGGGTAGTAGTCCGCTTAATCTCAATGCAAAAATCCAATTCCAATGGAAACATTAAAAAATATCCCATATTTCACTGGAGAGAATCACACAACTCTAATTGATCACATTGAGGACATTGCAAATATCTTTTCCATTCATGAAATTGTTGATATGGATGTGGCAGTCAAAATTCTTGCCTCTTCTCTCAAAGGGAAAGCTTTGTAGTGGTTTAGAAGCTTAACAACAGGATCAATTCAGAACTAGAATGAACTATGCTTAGGAATTTGTAACCAATTCAAGGAAAGGGAAGACAATTTATCCCTTTTGGAGTAGTTGACTACAATCAAAAGAGCACCAAATGAATATATGGTTGACTTCAATTTCAAATTCCAAAGAATGTGGGATAGGATTCCAATTGCTTCGTAAGACCAAATGTTGAAGGTGCATTTATCTATTTCCTTAAAGCTCTTAATTCTAATATATCTATCATGATACAATATATGGGAGGGATAACCTTACCAGGAGCTTATGTCATAGCCATTAGAGCTGAGAATTACCTAATTCAAGTCGGTAAACTTGCACCTAGGCCACCTATGCCTATTTATCCATAAATGGGGAATCCTAGTTCTAGAAAAACACCCAAGTTAGCCCATATTCCTGCTCCTAGAAATCAGAGTTCCAATGAGGCTTCCACCTCTTCTTCTAACACCTCAAATAAACTCCAAGAAGTCATGAAGCAATTGTAGAATCTAGGGAATGAGTTGGTAACAATTAAGAGGAAACATGCCCAAAATTTTAGGCCTTATCAACCTCAAGTCCAACCCAATAGGACTCCATATCAGTTTAATAGAACTCTTGTTTAAGCTACAAACAAAAATCAAGGAAAACCCCAACTATTAGACCATTTCAACCATACAATCCTAATACACCTTCAACATCCAAAGCCTTGGTTCCAATCTAGAATAATCTTTTAGAATATGAAAGCTATTTTCCTTTTGTAGTCAACCCCATAATCAGGAAACATGTTTCAATGGTATAGTAAAGCCAAGCCTTGATGGTACAAACATGTTGGTTTGTCTCAAGAGATAAGTGAAGAAGAAAATCAGTAGTAGGCAAGCACTTAGGAGGTAACCTAGAATGATACTTCACTAGTGAACTAGCAAACAAAGGATTTTTGTGGTATAAATTAGTCTCCTTCTCAAGGGGTAGCAGCCAACACAAGGTCTAAGAAAATAAATATAGAGGGAGGAAAATCATCAAATGCAGTGTGTTGCTCAACCTTCTATCACACTCCAAGGAGTTGGTAGTTCAAATCCAGTCCCAGGCTCACAAAATCAGCCCAGAGCATCGGTTGTACCAGCCCATGTAGCATCTCATGTGTAAGAAAAAGTAGTGCAAGCAAGGGGCAATAGAAAGACAACCCACCTCCATTCAACATCATTGACCACATGAAGAAAAAAATTTGGATTATCTCAATGTTGGAGTCATTGATGATTCCGGGGTAGAGGGATTTGTTGCAGAATAATAATGGAAAACTTATTTGCTCCAAATCGGTTTGTCTAAGGATCAAGAAAATGTGCTCCAAATGTGACTCAAGAGGGAAGGAAGCCACCCAAAGTAAGTGTCAAACATCCTCCATTCTATGTGTCTTTGATCATTGGAAAGAACCTCATACACAAATGTATAATTGACTCGGGGAAAGTAGTTCAAGAATGCCAAAGCAAATAGCAGATCGGCTGGGCTTGAAATATGAATCGGTCTCAAAAGGAGTGGTACAATTAGATGGGACAACAATGGGGATAATGGGAATCATCAAGAATCGAGTCTAACATTACATGCATGCCCAAATGTTACAAGTTCAACAAGATATATCAATCATTGATTTACCACCACTCTTTTCCGTGTGCTTGTTGAGGACTTCACAACTAAAATTGGTGGGTACCTATCTATTGATTGGTCCATGTTATCAGCTAATTTTGACTTCACAAAATTAATAAGCATGAAAATTTTGAATTTTTCAAAAGTATTCTTTTGCGTGTTTTATCACCCTCATCGCGATTGTCTCGTTCTTGTGATCATTCTAGTCTTCGTTTTGTTCATTTCGGGTGAGAACTCCTCCCGCTAGGTCATAAAATGCGTTAATAATTAATTAATTAATATTTAATTAATTTATTACCATTTATTTGATAAAATCAATTTTATTAATTTTTGGGGTTTTTAATTAAATAAATATTAATATAATTAATAAAATCAATCGATAAGTTATTTTTTTTATTTCGGGGGAAAATAAAGCTTCCACTTCCAATTGTGGGGATGCCAAATTGGCTTCCTATACCCGGATTTCCCTTTCTGGAAAATTCTTCTTATTTCCCCACTTGTGGGATTTCTTCTACTGATTTCCAATCTAACCGGTTGGCAAACAGGCAAAAAATCTCTCGATCTCCCACATGGGAAATAGGGTGGGGGATTGCCTTTCCATTTCTTTGGAAAATGTTTTTTTCTCATTTTCCCCTAGCAATTAATGCCACTACCCGAAGGAAGAGGAGTTGGTTATTTCAACGGGAAGGGGAAATGGTTATGGGAAGCTTCTTTAATTCCCGTAACCATTTCCCCATGAAACTAGTTGGAAGAAGTTTTGTTTCTTATTTTTTTTGGGTTCGTGAGCTAATTGAATTTTTTTAGTAAAGGGAAAGAAATATAGCCATGCCAATAAATTTTGAAACCAACATAGGCCATAGTCCATGCATAAAAGGAAGAAAAAAATTCACTTTGCATGCATAAAGAAACAAGTTATTCATAGTTTTCAACATGAGATCCATGAATGGGTGAAGGCCCAACAATGTAAAGGAAGAAGTGAGGAATGCCCAAAGAAGAAAAGAGGTGTACGCACGTGGGAAGAAATGCCAAAGCTCTCCATCATGCGTTGTTTTCAAGATTCACGTGTTAATCAAAAAAAAGTCAAAATGAAAAAATGTTTTGAGTTTTCCATGTAGAAACCCACACCTCGAAGAAATCCAAATTTGAGATATTCAAAACAATAATCTATCAACGAAATGTAAGGAAAGATCACTCCAAAAACATGCATTTGAACAAATCAACAACTCATTTTCAAGAAGAGTTTCCACGTAGCAAGGAATATTACCATGAAGATTGCAACCACCTCCAGAGAGAAACTTCAATGCATGTTTTTGAATAAATAAAAAATTCAGCAAAAACAAAGTTTCCAGCATATCTTGTAAAAAGTCAAAAAAGACATGTTTTTTTCAAAAGCTGGGATAAAAGCAAGTTTCTCAATCCATTTCCCACGCCATGATTGGGAAGAAAAAAATTCATAAAAGGATATCCATGCATTACTTGGGTGAGCAACCAAATATCCACACATCCTACATGCAATCTTCCCACGTTGATCAGAAGAAAAAACCAACGCAACAAAAGGAAAAAGGAAACAGTCCACACCAACCAAGTATCCAGTACTTTTTTAAATGCAAAAAAAACGAAGGAAAGGAGAGAGAGTCCACACTAAAGAGATAAGTCTTCACACAGGAGGAGGATAATTCTCAACGCAAAGGGTGATAAAATAATAATAAGAAAGTTTTTGAATTACAAAAAGAGCCCACGTATTTGCATAAACAGGAGAATTCACGTCAGAGACGGAATAAGAAATTCATGCAGAAGTAAAACAATATTCATGCATTTTCCTTGACAATAGTTGCACGTAGTTGAAGAGAAGTCATGGTTCACACACATAAATGAAAGCGTTGCTCAGCACCGCCAAAAGCAAAATATTAAAATGATCCTGTGCGAAGTCATTAAAAATCGGGAGAATTTAATTTAAAAAAAAAAATCATTTTCAACACATTGGTGAGAAGTATTCAAGCTATTCAAAAATATCACACATTCAAACGCATTACCAATGTATATCGGCATAAAGGAAAATGAATTTAA
The DNA here is from genome assembly GCA_018340775.1 of Taxus wallichiana var. yunnanensis. NCBI lineage: Eukaryota > Viridiplantae > Streptophyta > Pinopsida > Cupressales > Taxaceae > Taxus > Taxus wallichiana. The sequence goes on from CM031235.1 coordinate 52,621,263, forward strand.
TGAAGAAGACGATAAGATGCGGAAAGAACGTGCCGCGGGTTGTGTCTGATGAAGTAATCAATTTCGGAGCTCAATATCTCAAAGTTGAGTGATTTTGAGAAAGAACGGTTTGTTTCATTGAATTCTTCCCATCTTCATGTACTTGTTTTCCAAATTTTAAATGAACAACACCTCATTTGATATTTTTCACGAACCCAAGAAAAACGTAGTTTACTCGATTTTGCCGTGCACATAGTTTCAGCTTGGTGGAAGGCCTACTTTGAGAATCCATATCTCGAGCCTAGATGATCATCAAGAGAAATGGTTTGGTTCATTGAATTCTTCCCACATTCATGTACTTATTTGCCAAAATTAAAATGTACAGCACTTCGTTTGATATTTTTCACGGAGTCAAATAAAATGCAGTTTGCATGATTTCGTTGCGCACACAGTTTTCAGCCTATCAAGGAGACTGACTTTGAGGGTCGATATTTTGAACTCGGATGATTTTCAAGAGAAAAAGGATTATTTTTTGAATTCTCCTCACATTCATATGCTCCCTTTCCAAGTTTAGATTCCTAAGGTGACGTTTGGTATTTTTCCTAGGCTAAAACCAAACGGGATTTTCACAGTTTTACACCTGCATTTTCCTAGCAGTTTCATAAGAGTCAACTTTGACCTTTAACATTTGACTGAAGAATTTTATTGGGAAAAAACACTTTGACACAAAAATTTTGGTACCTTAATAGACTCCCTCATCCAGTGAGAGTTTCTCATAACAAGATTTGTTATTTTTCCCAAGGCAGTTTCAGAGGTGATTTGTTTTTTTTGAAGAAGAAGTAATAGCTTGAAATCATGCTTCTATCACAATCATGTCATCTTCAAACAAAATGATGTTATGGTATGGGTTACAGGACATTCTACCCACCTCGATGCTCCATTCATAAGTATGAGAACATCGCCGATACCAACTTGGGACACGTCGACGTAGGTCGATTCTGTGATCGCATATCAACCAAAGGCGAGTCACAATTTTCCCAATGCTTGTTCCGAATTGGTCATCACTTGCATGGATGCACCATGACACCTACGCATGTATGGAAATTCAACTCCAATGGCCTACGAAGTGGAAGCAACCTGACTTCCTTATTATGTGGTATAAGTCATAATTATTGGCATAGGTCTCTTCGGAGTCAAAAGCCATTATTATCGGTAAAGATTGATAATGGGAGAAGCTTGTCTACATCAATTGTCTTCACTTGATTATTGTATGGATTTATTCATCAACAAACCAAGACCAATGATAAGTAAAATTGTGTGGATCATCAAGCAAGGCCACATCATTCAAGTGTGTCCATGTCAGCTCTCATTAGTAGTGGACACAATACTTCATCATCCATCTTAAAGTTGGAGCGTTCTCAAATTGGATGATCGTGAGCGGATTAGAATGGAAACACTTTGGGATGGTGAAAAAGATAAAAGACATAACTCAGAAAGTGAATTACAATTTTGACTCTTGGAAGATCTTCTCAATGGCGAAAGATCAAGAGTTGGATTCTGACAAGCTAAGGTGGCGTAACGACTATAGTCTCGCGAAAAATGAATAATTCACCATGGAAGGCTATTCAGAGCATGTGGAGAATTATGTGTAATTGTGAATGTGAATGCAAATAAAGATAAAATTACTCACACCAGGATGTTGCTCAAATGGAGAGGTGGATGAATTGCTCAAGTTTCAAGCTTGACTCTCTTGTCATCTAGAGGATTGTGGAGCATGGTCAATGAGTTCATTCTCATACGACCGGGATAGGCAGAATCTTGGCCCAATGGATAAGGCACTGATCCTAGGTGTCTTGATCTAGGTGGCGCGTATCGACTAAGATGTCTATGTGTGTGTCCAAGTCATTTAAGTGGGGTCCACATGTACCCATTTCTTTTTTTTATAAAGTGGTGTTATTAAACTCACTTTTGAAAACTTGGATAACTTAAGTGATTTCTATTTTTAGTTTTTTTTAATAAAGTTGGTTGAAAAGTCAAAGTCACTTAAGATGCCCTATTTAATGTTCATGTAAACCCTAACTACTTTGTAACCAACTTTTGGGTTATAAAAGGAAGTCAGGGCTCATTTGTAAAGGGTGACTTTGAGAGAGGAGAAGAAAATACTTTTGTGTGCAAGCTTTATTTCAAAGAAAGAAACTTTGTGTTCTTTTGAGAAGACATTTTGGAGTTAATGAAATATGAACTTTGTGTCCCATTCATTGTCTCTTATAGCATTTGATGTTCTTATGTTCATTAGATGTTAGTGTTTGAATCTTGCATGCAAATATTATCTTGGATCTTATTGTCAACGTTATTAATATGTTGTTCTAGTTCACAGTGATCAAGCTCTGATTATCTACTTGCTCACATGTGTTCCCTTTTACTCATTCTTGTTTAGCTGATGCAAACTCTATTTTATTTGTGTTAGTTATTTATTGTTCTTCTCCATGCAATATTAGGCTCTACTTTTACCTAACTATTGCATGTTCCTTCCATTCATTTCCATTCATTTCCTTCATTCCATTCCATCTCCCTCATTCATTTTCTTTCCATTGATGTTCCAAACACCCCCACATACAATTTTGAATGTACATATGTAAATATAGTTTTGGTTTTCAATAAAGGAAGCCTCACCTTCATTGAGGAGGGACTTCATTCCCACACTATGTTGCATGTCATTTGCATGCATGCAAATCCATATGCTAACAATTTTGGCGACTCTACTGGGGATTCTAGAATCGTTAACCAGTGCTTGGTTAAATCTTTATGACTATCCCCTCTACACAAGCTCTAGTTCTTCAACCGAATCTTGTGCCCAACAAATATTTTCAAGGAGACATTGTACCAACCTTGACTAGTAGTTTGGGAAAACCATGAAAGCTTGCAAAAATTTGTGGTTGTTGATAGAGCCATTGATAGAGAAATCTACATTGAATACCTTAGAAGAAGAGACCCACTTGCACTTATGGTCAAAAGACCCTCTTGAAATGTGTTGATCATTGTTCACCGACGTGGCCCTCTTCCACCAAGGAAATAATATGTATGACTATTACGGGTAACTCACCTATCTTATAAGCAACTCTTTTTTGTAGATACTCAAGAAGACATATCATCATATTTGAGGCAAGTTATTTGGGAAAGTGCATAAGAAACTATCATTTTCATCTCACTACATCAAGTATAGATAATGAATAAGATCAAGCTATGAGAGTTCTAGATATCATTCAGTGTGCAAAGAGATCAGAGAGAGAGAGAGTAAAGAGAAAAGGCAAGAGTTGATTAGAACATGTCAGTGATCCTTTCATAGTAAAGATTTCAAACTAGTAGGAAAGAGGTTTACACGAGGAGAAAAATATAAAGGTCAATCAAATCCTTTTTTACTTTCAAGGAAATTTTGGTTTCAAGTTATCTCCTCCAAGGAGGAACACACCCCATAGATCTATAAGCCTTGCATCAAGTCCTGAAAGAGCAAGCAAGGAAGGAATCACTACAAGTCAAGCACTTGTTCTTGCTCACATTGTTTTTCCTTCACATACCACCTTTCCCAAGATGGTAGTTAACGTACCATGGGGAAATGTCATAGGCCCATTGGCCTTACCATCTGACATGACCTCCCATGAGGATCGAGGAAGATTCTTCCTATGTTTAATGGAGATGGGAAGACTTCACCCGATGACCACATTTCCGCCTTCTTTGTTGCATGTGTAGTTTTGTTAGTGGAATATGAAGATGTTGTTGTTCACCTCTTGTTGAAACATTGCATGACATTTCCATGGATTGGTTTCATCATCTGCCAAATGGATGCATTACAAATTGGAATGATATGAAAACTAAGTTTGAAGACCGATTCAAGATGACAAGAAGATGAACATGCCCTTCTTGCCCAACTATCTTAGGCGAAGAAAGAGCCAATAGAACCCATGAGGAATTTCATGGCTAAATTCAACAAAATGGTGAACAAAGTTCCTATCGGGATTCACCCGAACTCGATGGACAAAAATGTTTCTTTATTAATGCACAACAACCAGAAGTGTGCTATCAGCTGAGAAGGGCTAGAGTGGCTACTTTGGAACTTGCTCAATCCTTGGCATAGAAATTGAGGATGACTTAATCATGGCGGGAAAATTCAAGAAAAATTCCCTCAAGGGAAAGAGTCAAGAAACCCCAATGCTTCAGAGGCTATACTCACTAAGTTGGCTAATGATGTGTTAGCTTTGAAAAAGCAAGTTGCTCAAAGTAGTAAACATGATCCTTATAAAGACATCCCAAGAAAAGGCTACATTCCCAAAAAATCCAAAATTATAGGTGCTCCAACAAGGCTTGCTATTGAAGTAGCTCTCGTAACTAACTCAAAATGTGATGTCATTGAAGAAAGAGATGATGAAGTTGAGGTCATTGAAGTTGAAAAGAAGAGCCAGACTCTAGAACATCTGAACATGAAGTCAAAGAGCCTGAAGGAGAAAGTAATAATCATTTCTTTGAGTACCATTTAAGAAGAAGAAGATGAATATGAAGAAATTATAGAAGATATGAATAGTCAATCCTTTTTGTCTTCACACGCTCTCGAAAAAGGAGCAAAGTACCACTAAGGTGGAAGATAAAAAGAGCTCTAAGGAAGTTCCTAAAGAATCTAAGACTAAGGAAACTTCCAAAGAATCCAAGACAACTGAGATTCCTAAAGAGTCCAAGGCGATTGAGGTTTCCAAGGTCAAAACTATCTTAAAGAAAGGAGGGCCTTTGTCAAGTCAATCAATTGATAAATCAGCTATGAAGAAAGTTTCTTCTTCCACATCAGTATCAACCAAGCCCAAAACAAAGGTCAAAAGTGTGTCATCATCAAGTTTGAAAGAACTAGTATCTAAGGCATCAAGTATAGTCATTTTTCCCAAATTTGATATCATTGATCACATCAATAAAACAAAAATTTCCATGTCACAGGAAGAGTACTTGAAGTCCAATAAGGATCAACTCAAGAAATTGGTCCAATTTATCAAAGGTGACTCTACTATTCATTCCTCCAAAGGAATTATGAAAACTCCCAAAGATGGGAAGACTCAAAATATTGTGGTGGCCACTACACCTTTGAATGAAAATATTGAACCTTTCTTTGTGTCCTTTCTAATCAATGGATGCAAATTAAGTAATTACATTATAGATTCTGGAGCCTCAGATAATGTGATGCCTGTGAAAGTAGCACATGCTCTTGGGTTGACTTATACAAGAACATTCAAATCTTGTTACTCAATGGAGACAAGACAAGTTCCTCTGATTGGGTAGATTAAAGGCTGCTCAAATGGTTTTAGCTCAATTTCCTCAAAAGTGAGTCAAGGTAACCATTCTAGTTGTCAACATTCCTGCTTCATATGGTATGTTGTTGAGCAGGAAATTTTGCAGAGATTTGGGTGGTGAGATTCAAATGGATTGGTCTCATGCTATGATCCTATCAATGGAGAAATGAAGAAGCTAATGTCAAAAACTCAGGAAAATTTCACCGTAACGAAAACCGATGATCCCCACGCACAGTGTCCTATTTCAAAACTCAAGTATGGGTAATTATATGATGACTACAGAGGTTCATGCACCTGAGGTCACTTGCAAAGATCCTAATGAGATCTAGACTCTTGAGTTCGATGGAAGTTGTTGCTCAATAGGTTCGGTGCAGGAGTGGTGCTTATATCTCCAAATGGTAAAATATTTCTTTTTCTTACAAACTCCAATTTTCAAATACTAACAAAACTATAGAATATGAGGCATTAATCCTTGGCCTCCAAGTTACAAAAGAAAAAGGGATCAAAAATTTGAAGGTTTTGGAGATGTAAAATTGATCGTGAAGCAAGTAAAAATCAATTTCAGGTAAAGAATGATCATTTGAGACACTATAGAAATAAAGTGTGGGACACGATAGAAATATTTGATGATTTTTCCATAGAATTTGTCCCTCATAAAAATAATGAAAAATAGATTCCCTAGCAATCTCAACTTCATTGATGATCCCTCATTCAGAGTTTGATCATGACAAATACACCATTGAAATGGTATTTAGGCTAAGTGTTCTTGACAATGCAAAAAATTTGCAAGTCTTCAATGATGATCAACAAATTATTTCCTTCTTGGAAAAGAGGGATAATTTTAAACAATTGTACTTTAAAGGAAGTGATTCTACATTTTATGAATCGATGACCTCACCCATTCAATAAGAAGTTGAGAATGAGGATCCAAGTGATGACATCATTCAATTCAAAGGAAATAAAATTCCAAAAGGATTGGTTTCACTTGAAGAACTTTTTAATAAACATGCAGCAGGTTATCAAAGAGAAAGAGCAGGAAGGACTTATGAATTTTGCTAACTATGAGCAAGTTTACATTGGTACCAAAGACAAACCTTCCTTGGTCAACATTAGTAAGTGTTCTCACCGAAGAGCACAAGGAATTTGTAAGCCTCCTTACTAAATATTCGACGTCTTGGCTTACTCATATGAAGATTTGAAGTCTTTCCAACCTAGAGAAATGGAGCATGCCATACCTTGAAACCTAGTGCAGCTCCATTTAGGCATAAGAAAAGACAATATAATCCCAATATAGCAAGGAAAATATTCCATGAGGTTGAAAATATGTTAGACGCACGAATATTGATTCCTATTCGACATTCAACTTGGATAGCTAATATTTTCCAATTTGCAAGAAAATGGAGAAATTAGGATTTGTGTAGATTTCCACAATCTTAATCAAAATTCCTCAAGGATAACTATCCACTTTTGGTCATGGACCATATTCAGTGTAGGTAAGTAACTAGATCGTAGATCATATCTATTCTAGATGGTTTCTCGGTTATAATCGATTGAAGTGGCCGGAGAAGATCAACATAAAATTACGTTCACCACCCCCTAGGTATGTTCACTTATAGAAGAATGCCTTTTGGTTTGATCAATTCCAAATGACCTTTTAAAGGGCTATGGATATGGCATTCACAAATTATAAAGACAAGATCATCGTGATATACCTAGATGACTTGGACAAAGTTGTTCTCAAAGAAGTGAGAAGATCACCTAAGAGATTTGGAGAAAAATTGCAAAGGTGCAGACTTCATAAGATATCCCCGAATCCGAAGAAGTCCATGTTTGGAGTTACAGGAAGGGAAAATCCTAGGTCATATTGTTTCTAAATAATGAACTAAGATTGATCTTAAGAGTGTTCAAGTTATCAAGGATCTTTCCTTACCTACAAGTAAACCCGGAGTTCACTTTCTTTGGGAAGGTGAACTTTTTGAGAAGGTTCATGGCATATTTTACCAAGTCGACAAAAGAAATTTCTGATATGATGAAAGGAAAAGAATCGTTTCAAATGGTCGAAGGAAGGTAGAGAAGCATTTAAACAAATCAAGGGTGCTATTGCAAAATTTCTTACATTGGTATGCCCCGATTTTAAAAAGGATTTCATAATCTATTGTTATGCTTCATACACACAATCTCTTCCATCCTAACTTAACAAAATCAAGATGGAATTGAATATCCTATTATATTCATGAGTTTTGGATTCAAGAAAATGAACTCAATTATACTCCCTTTGAGAGGCTTGCGTATACGTGGTGGTTAGAGCCTTAAAACATTTCGTATACTATGTATTGAATTCTCTCACTAAAGTCTTAGCTCCGATACCACAAGCTTAAATCAATGTTAACACAATAGGAACCAAGATCTATAAGATTTATTGGGTCTCAAAGATCCAATAATATGACTTGGACATCAAGCTACCAAGTTATTTCGAGGAAGAGGACTTTTCCAACTCATTACGAGAGAATGAGCCACAAGATGACTTCAAGAAGAACCAAGCTTGAAGAAAGTTTAACACTAGTAGTTTTTTCTAGTACCACGATGAATGGTATTCTAATATAGCCTACTTTCTCACATATGGTGAATGTCCTGAGAATCTGATAGCTAAGGAAAAAAACTATCAAATTAAGAGTGGTTAGGTGCATCATTTGGGACAACACTTTGTTCAAGAAAGGAATTGATGGAATGTTCCTCAGATGTGTCAATAAGGAACAACAACCTAGGTTGCTTGAAGCCTTTCACAATCATGCTTGCAGTGGTCATTTCTCGCCCAGTGATAACTCATAAAATTTTGTGAGCACATTATTACTAGCCCACTATGTTTTCGATTCTTAGAAATGGGTAGCAAAAAAAGCTTGTTTGCAAAGAATTCGTTGGAAGACCTAAATTGACAATTTTTACCTTAAAGCTAGTTGTCATTGAAGAACCCTTTCAACAATGGGGGTTGGATTTCATCGGGGTCTTAAACCCAAATTCCAGTGTTGGTCATACTCACGTGCTCACTAAAACTGACTACTTTACAAAGTAGGTAAAATCTATTCTCGTCAAACAAATATCTATCATGGTAATTTGTAACTTCATCAAAGATAATATATTGATTCGTTATGGAATTCCACAAAAGATCATGACAGACAATGCCACCAATTTTTATTCTACAGAGATGATAGGTTTTTATATGGGTATGGGATATATTTATCTCATTCATCAAATTACTACCCTCAAGGAAATGGTCAAGCGAGAATCCAACAACAAAAACATGATTACTACCGCATGTAAGTTAGTTGAAGAAAATCAAATAACTTAGCACAAAAAGTTATATGATGCATCAGGCTAACCATATAACTCCAAAAAGAGAAATTGAGATATCTCCATTCTAACTCTTAAATGGAACCGACACTCAAATTCCCATCAAATTAGAGTTACCAACATTGCGATTGGCTCAAGCAATTGATGATGAATGTTTTTCCAATGCATTGGATAAAGGATCATATTTGTAAGCAAGCTCAAAGAACAAAGAAGTCAAGTAGCAAACAAGATCGAGGAACACCAATCCAAAGTGAAGAGGTTGCTCAATGGGAAAACTAAGGAGATGCAATTTCAAATTAATGACTTAGTTCTTCATTGGGACAAGAGACGTGAATCAAAAGGAAAGCAAGGGAAGTTTGATTCACTATGGTTCAGCCCTTTCAAGATCAGACATTTTTGTGGAGATAGCACCTATTACTTGGCATACCCCAATGAAACTCATTTGCCTTTGTCTATAGTGGGAAATATCTCAAGCATTATCAAAATTGAAAATGGGTTGTCCCCGTATGTACATAGGTAATTAGGATTTTGGTTAGTTTCTTTTCCCTTTTTTAGTTTCCTCTCTTTTGTCATCCCGCTTTTGGGCACCTTTGTTTTTGGGACTGTGTTCATTATATATTTGGGTCTGGGTTCAGGTTTACGTCCGTGTGAAGTCTTTGTCCCCAATTAGAGCTAGTTGTTATCGGTGAATTTTGACTTAACAAAAATAACAAGTATGAAAATTTTAAAAATTTCTAAAAGTATTCTTTTCGCAAGTTTTACCACCCTTGTCATGATCATCTCATTTTTTTTTATCATTCTAGTCTTCATTCTGTTCATTTCAGGCAAGAACTCCTCCCACTAGGTCATAATAAGCGGCAATTAACAATTAATTAATTTATTACCCTTTATTTGATAGAATCAATTTTATTAATTTTGGGGGTTTTAATTAAATAAATATTAATATAATTAAAAATCAATCGAAAAAATGTATTTTTCTATTCTTACAGAAAGTAAAGCTTCCGCTTCCAATTGTTGGGGATGCCAAATTGGCTTCCCGTACCGGATTTCCCCTTTCCTAGAAAATTCTTCTTATTTCCCTCGCTTGTGGGATTTCTTCTCATCGGTGCCAATCCAACCAGCCATTGTATAACTTGATCTCCGACATGGGGAAATAGGGTGGGATTGTCAGCTTGCCTTGCCATTTCTATTGGAAAATGGTTTTTTCCCAAATTCCCCCTAACAATTAATGCCACTACCGAAGGAAGAGGATTCATTATTTCAACGGGAAGGGGAAACAATTACGAGGAAGCTTCTTTAATTCCCGTAACCATTTCCCGTGAAACTAGTTGGAAGAAGTTTTGTTTCTTATTTCTTTTAGGGGAACGAGAGTAATTGAATTTTCAATGAAGGGAAATAAATATAGCCACGCCAGTAAAGGAAACCAACACATGCCATAGTCCATGGATACAAGGAAGAAAATAATTCACCTACGCAAAAGGAAGCAAGCTATTCATAGTTGTCAACACAAGATCCATGCAAGGGTGAAGGCCCAACAAAGTTGTAGATCCACACGCCTGAAGAAGAATAACAGTGCATGCACATGGGGAAGAAATACCAAAGCTATCCATCACACATTGTTTTCAAGATTCACGCGTTAATCAACAAGAAAATCAAAAATGTTTTTGAGTTTTCCATGTAGAGGACTCACGTTGCCTGGAAGAAACCCATGTTGAAGCAACAATAATCTACACTGAAATGTAAGGAGATCAGTCCAAAACACAACAGGAACAAATAAACAACTCATTTTCCAAGAAGAGTTTCCACGTAGCAAGGAATATTACCACACAACCATAGAGGGAAAATTCAACACATGTTTTGGAATAAATAAAAACAGTCAACAAAAACAAAGTTTCCATGCATATCTTGTAGAAAGATGCCAAAGAAGACAAAGAAAATCAAAAGCTTTCACCCTTTGCAAGTTTCTCATGCATCCATTACCCACGCCAGTGATTGGGAAGAAGAAAGCCACGTTGAAGCAACTATCCACGCATTACTTGGGTGAGCAAGAAAATATCGACACAAACCTACCCGCAATTTTCCCATGCTAATCGAAGAAAAACCAATGCAGCCAAAGGAAAAAGGAAACAGTCCACACCAACCAAGTATCCACGCACTTTTGGCAGCAAGTAAAAAAAGAGGGAAAGGAGAGAGAGCCCACGCCAAAGAGATAAGTCTTCACGCAGGAGGAGGAGAATTCTCCATGCCAAAGGGTAATAAAAAATAATAAGAAAGTTTTTGAATTACAAAAAGAGCCCACGTATTTGCATAAACAAGAGAATTCATGTGTCAGAGACGGAATAAGAAATTCATGCAGAAATAAAACAATATTCATGCATTTTCCTTGACAATAGTTGCACACAGTTGAAGAGAAGTCATGGTTCACGCATGCAAAGGAAATCTTGCTCACGCACTGCCGAAAGCAAAAGATTAAAATCGATCCTGCGCGAAGTCATTAAAAATTGGGAGAATTTATTTTATTTTTAAAATCATTTTCAACGCATTGGTGAGAAGTATTTAGGCTATTCAAAAATATCACGCATTCAAACGCATTATCGACATCGATGTATATCACATAAAGAAAAATGAATTTATTAAAGAAGACGATAAGATGCGGAAAGAACGTGCCGCAGGTTATGTCTGATGAAGTAATCGATTTTGGAGCTCAATATCTCGAAGCTAAGTGATTTTTAAGAACGGTTTATTTCATTGAATTCTTCTCATATTCATGTACTCATTTTCCAAATTTTAAACAAACAACACCTTATTTGATATTTTTCACGAACCTAAGAAAAACACAATTTACTCGATTTTGCCGTGCGTGAAGTTTCATCTTGGTAGAAGGCCTACTTTGAGAATCCATATCTCGAGCCCAGATGATCATCAAGAGAAATGGTTTAGTTCATTGAATTATTTCCACATTCGTATACTTATTTTTCAAAATTAAAATGTACATCACTTCTTTTGATATTTTTCACGGAGTCAAATAAAATGCATTTTGCATGATTTTATCAATACATGCGATTTTCAATCAAGTCGAGACCGACTTTGATTGTCGATATTTTGAACTCGATGATCATCAAGAGAAAATGATTATTTTTTTGAATTCTTGACATATTCATATGATCTATTTCCAAGTTTTAAATTCCTTGGTGACGTTTGGTATTTTTCTAAGGCTAAAAGCAAACGAGATTTTCATAGTTTTACACCTACATTTTCCTAGAAATTTCATAAGAGTCAACTTTGACCTTTAACATTTGACTAAATAATTTTATTGGGAAAAAAACTTTGACACATAAACTTGTGGTACCTTAATAGACTCCCTCATCCAGGAGAGTTTCTCAGAACAAGATTTGTTATTTTTCCCAAGGTAGTTTCACAGGTAATTTGTGTAGTTTTGTAAGAAGTAAGTAATACCTGAAATCATGATTCTCACACAATCATGTCATCTTCAAAAAAAATGATGTTACAAAGATGGGTTACGGGACATTCTACCCACCTCGACGCTCCATTCATAGTATAAAAACATCGCCAATACAATTTTGAATGTATAGATGTAAATACAATTTTCATTTTCAATAAAGGAAACCTCACCTTCATTGAGGAGGGACTTCATTCCCACATTGTTGCATGTCATTTGAATGCATGAAAATCCATATGCTAACAGTCCCACATGCTCTTCGAACAAGGTATGAAGCTAAATCTAAAATTAAATAAGATCCAATTTCCAATTTTCACATTGAGCCTTAGATGCCAAGTCCAATCAATGCAAATTGTTTAACCTTTGATCAAGAAGATGACCCAAGCACTCCCGAGACAAATAGAAAAGTTGTAGGTGTTGGTTGTCAAATAAGGACTTTATTGAAAGCAAAAATCAGGGGATAGAAAGTCCCTCCTCTTTAATGGGAGAGGTTCCCTTATTTAAAGGCAAAAACCTATTTACAAATGTACAATGTTTAGTTTTAATGAGGAACTTTGATATCATGAAAGTGTTTGATATAACAGATCATCAATACAAAAGGATAGAAGAATTAAGGAATGGGAGGAGGTAGAATAACACTTCTCAGGAAATATAGATAACAAAATAATTCCTTACACATGCCAGAATGGAATCATATAGAACATAATCATTTGCATTAAAACCACAGGATGTTATTTCACAGACACAAAGTTCCAGAGATGACATCCACAAGAATACAAAGCTTCTTGAAGTAAAATAGACTAATGATTCAATAAATTTTAACAGATAGAAATGAAAGAACAAGAATAGATGGAAATAGAAAGAGAGATCTTCTTGTATTGATAGCTTTTACTCCTTTACACTTTCAAAAATAAACAGAGTTCCAGCCCTTGAAAATGGCGCAGAGCCCATTATATAGCTTACAAATTGGTTACACTTGGTAACCATTTCTTTTAACTAAAATATTAATTAAGGAAGTGCTCAACACAATGTCCTTAATTAATTTACAATGAGCTTGATTCTAGGAAAAGAAGGAGACAAGGAGAAACTAGGAGAGAAAACATTCACTTATTGTTGAGGAGGGCCCACCGACTTGAGAATCCATTTCCTGAATATTTTCAATGCTTCAGCTATCTCCCTGCCTCATGGGACTGATGTGTTGGCAGTGGCGTGAGACCAAGTGCCTAGACATTTCTCCATGTTTTTATCAAACTCGGTATGTTCCAGGTATTCTTTATTAGCCTCTTCAATGGCAGATTGAAGAGAGCAAATATCCTTTATCTTCTCTTTGGTAATCAATTCTTCTTTGAACAGGCCTTCTTTGACAAATGTCCTGAACTAAGTTTTAATCTCTTGAAGAGAGAAAGGAACACCTAAAGTTTCATCATGAAGATGACAATGAATATCCTTAAAGGCAAGATGCCACACAAGTCTTGAAAGATTCCTCCTTCGCCAATCTGCTTAATTCTCCCAAGGATTCTTCCAGAAATTTTATTTTCCATTCAACACTGAACACCCATGACCCTGACAAGTTGTCCTTGGCATCATCAAAAATTTACTGGCCAACAATATATTTTCATCAGCCTCTCCCATCAGGTGAAGATCTATGATGCAACTACTCCAAAGCTTCAGTTCTTTGTCCATAGTTTTAATAGAGGAGTGTTTTTGTTGCGGTTAACCACCTTCTCATTGGCTTTGAAGGTCTCTTCAATGAATTTCAAGCCTACAATGGTCATGTCATCAACCATGGCTTCCATAGCCCTTCCATAAGTGGAATATCTATGTATATCCTTGATACTCTAAACCTCATCCTGATTAAGAGTCATAGGAGGTGGGATGGCAGCCAGTGGAGCAGGATCTAAAACCTTATCTTTAGCCAATAATGATTTGATGAAGTTGGAAAGAACTTGATTTTGTTCTTCCAACTGGTCTATAGTTTTTTAACCCTTTTCCACTCTCTTAATAACCTTGGTGACTGTTTCTTGGAGGTTATGCACCTCACTCTTATGAGTAGATTCTCCCATGGGAATTCTAGAAAGTTCCAAATAAGAGGTTAATAGATCCTGCTATACCTTATCCACCTTAGGCTTTGCAACCTCAGATATTGTTAGCCTTGAGCATATCTCACTACTCTTAAAGTTGTTTTAGCTCTCTTTAAAGGAGGAGGAGGAGTAGTGTCAACAAAGCTACCACAACATCAAAATTGGGCCCTACCAAATGGGAAGAAGGTTTTCTCTTCCCGCTATCAACGAAGGGTTGCACCCATTCAAAAGTAAAAGAAGAAGAAGGGACAAAAGGTCCAAGAGCAAGTGAACCCATGTAACTTAAATTATTCACCACCGTTGCTTCTAAAGAAAGAGGTGAGTGAGGCATCCTGGAGCTTCTGTGCAGAGGAATATGTGGTACTAGGAGGCTTAGTGCTAGTGCACCTCCTTCTCATCTTCTACTATAAATTATAAAGTTCTTGCAGTTGTTTGGCACTTCACCATCATCACTTTTATTGAGAATAATAATGTTCTTTTTCCCGAAAGTAACCCCACGAATGCTATAGAAGGGGTTCTTCCTAAATTGGTTCTCGCTTAACCTATTTTATCTTCTTTTGGTACACTTGAGTAGAAGAAGAGGGAGTAGATGATTCGGGTTCTTTATTTGAGGAAGAAGGTAGGGTTTGTATAGGTACCTTTGTGCTTTGGGTGTATGTGTTTCCTTCCTAGGTGTTGAAGTATCTCTGGATGAAGATCCACTTAAATTCTTCCTAAGCTCTCAAACCTTTATGTCAAACCAAACCTTGGTTCTTACAAGGACAGGGGCAAAAATATCAACCAATTCATCCTTCTCCTTCTTGTACCAATCTAGATCTTCTAAAGGAGTACGTTTGATTAATGTCTCATATTCAAAAGACAAAAAGTCTCGCATCATCATCCTAGAGCCCTTCAGAATTTGATAGAGATTGATCTCTTTAATAAATTACAGAGGAATCTGCCATAGTGCTCCCACCTTGCTTCAAAATCATCTCGCACAATCGGCCTAAAGTAGTCCTCAGTATTTTGTTTGTGATGATAATTTATTCATAGAGGTTCTCGCTCAATGGACTTCTTCAAATTAAAAATCCTAGTTATGAAAAAGTGGACAGTGATGGGAGCAAGGGCCCTTTCTATATTTTGGGCATCCAAGGTTGTTTTACAGGTATAGTTTCCCAAAGAAATAGGGAAGTGCAGACCAGATATTTTCTTGTCCCTGTAGGTTCTATGTAATTTATCCAATTGCCTACACACTTCAATTAGATCCATCTTGTCATTACAAAACATGGGGAGCTTGAGAGGTGTGTTTTCATAACCAGCCAACTTGATATATGAAAACCTCTTGAATTGAATGAAGAAAGCTCCATACTTAGCTATCAAGTTCATGGCTTCATCAAAAATTTCTGAGCGCAAGATCACCTTTTAAGAGCCTCATAATATACATGGTAAAGGCATAATTAACCTTCTGAAGTTGTGGTTACTAGTTTCAAGGGTGAATTGAGGGCAGTATGCATAAATGGGCTCATCCTTCTGGCCCTCCATGTATGTGAATCCAAACCACTTTGCCTGGGATGTTGCTAGGGAATACATGAGATAAGAAGTCATATAGAACTTCTTAGTCTTGCACATTAGACAATTGCTCAGTCAAATTCATGCAAATGATTTCTGCCCAATTTATGTTCTGACTACCTTCGCAGATGATGTTGATGAGAGGGCACATCCAGAAGTGAAATTCATTGGTAGAGGGAAATCCCATGACACGAGCTAGCAAAATGATGAAATCAGACAACTCTTCATTGAAATCAGCCCTAAATAATGCCTTGGAAAGTCAGGATGCTCCCTTCTTAGGGTTCTTCAACCATGATTTTGCTATTCTTGCCTTATATTTATCACTGTCCTGCTCAAATAGGGTCTAAGCTTGATCCTGAGTGATAACGATGGAGTCTTCAATTTCTAGAATGCGTAGGGTGGTAGAAATGGAAACAACATCTAGTTTGGCAATCAGCTCCCCATGCACATTAGACAATTATTTGGTGTCTGAGTTAAAATGAGCTCCACAAGTGAGCATGGTGTCAAGCATATTATACGTAAATAGGAAACCCGCCATATAAGAAAGACCACTGTCATTGATCATTTGTGCCATGGGGAAGGATTAGGGCTAGTCAATCTATTCCAAAAATCCCCAAAATCCAGGTGTTGAACTTCACTATCCCCGATATCAAGAACAAAGGTCTCAAGGGGTGATACATGTTCTTGGCCTTGGAATTTGATCTTCATGTTTGCAATATATAGAGGAAAAAATTTCAAGGATCGAATTCACAATGAAAAATGCAAAGGGAGCAGGAGCACGAGCAAATGATGGCGAGTGAGCAATGTGTCAAATGCATAGAGAATAGTCCTATTAAATAGCTTTTTAGGAGAGAGAAGGTCATTAAATGTGCATTAAATTCATATTTCACCGACTTAAAAAGATAAGAATCGAGAAGAGTGGAAAAAATTGGCTTGGATGGTCTTTAGTACATTTGGGACATGAGGGACACGAAGACGTGATCCGGCTGGCGTGGGCGATGTGGGTAATCCGAGCCAAATGAGCACAAAGCGGTCCAAAACTTGGAAACCCAAGGATGTAAGGGACGTGAAGACGTGATTTGGCTAATGCGCACGATGTGGGAAAAGTGGGGACATAAGGCACAAACACTTTTGGGACAGATGGGACAAAAGTACGTGAAGGACACGGCGGCCGATGTGGGTGATCGGGGAACGAAAGCTCGGTGAACGTGGGACAAAGGAGACAAAGTTTGAGAGAACCGAAAGTTAAAGAATTTCAGGAATACGGTCGATCAGTGGAATAGAAGGCCCAATGTAACTTGGGACATGAGAGACAAAAATGTCCGATGCACTCCACAAAATACCAAAATAACCCCAAAAAACGTGAATTTTTACTATCTCCTCATATTTTCACTTCACTAGAACAACATTAAAGGGTGTCAATACAAAATTTTCAATTTTTGACTTTCAAAAGAGGGGAAATTTTGAGAGGACAATAGCCGCTCTTTCCGGGGATGACTTGGCTAGATCGGAAGAATGAGTTAAGGAAAGAACTCTAGAAAACCTAGGGAAGAAGACTAGTGCCGACCTTTTCATTGGTCCATAGAGTCAAAAGGAAAACCAATATAGAAGACAACACACACCAAATAGAAGCAGGGAGAAGCAAACACACACTATACATAATATACAAAGAGACTTCCTATTCACCTAGGACTTGAACAATTTTAGGTATTGCCCACTATAAGGAAGTGGGAGAGAGGAACCATCCATGTAATCAAGATAGAAAGAATTTTCACTAGAAAAATGCCTGATTTTGAAAGGACTGAGCCAAAGAGAATCAAACTTACCATGGCTTCCTCGAGGCTCATGTCTTTTATCCCACAACAAAACAATGTCTCCAACTTGAAAATTTCTGGACTTAGCCTTCTTATCAAACAAATATTTTACCTTCACAGGGCGATATTATGTCAACAACTTGCATCCTGTCTTCATTCAACTTATGAAGATACATGATCCTTTTGTCTAAAGAATCATTGAAACTAGTGTCTTCAATGGCCTTCATTAAGTACAAAGTTGGTAGCTCCACTGTCATAGGTAATTGGGCTTCCACACCGTACACCACTTAAAAAGGGGAAATCCTAATAGATCTTTTAGGTGTAATCCTATCTGCCCAAAGAGCATCATAGAGTTTCTTGTGCCAGTTCCTCTGAGATTCATTAACCAGTTTCCTTACTATAGCCACCAAATTCTTATTTGTTGATTTTGCCTGTCCATTCCCTTAAGGATAGTAATATGAAGAGTGAGCAAGGGAAATGCCATATCCATAATAGAAATCCATCATCTCAGCAAAAGAAAAATTTGAAGCATTATCAGTCATAATCTTGTTTGGCACTCCAAACCTTACCAAGATGTTTTCTTTGATAAAATTACATACCACTTCAGAAGTGGTACTTTTTACTGGAATGGCTTCTACCCACTTAGTGAAATAATCTGTGGTAGTCAATACATGAGTATGCCCTACACTTGAGGATGGGTTGAGTGTTCCAATGAAATCTAAACCCCATTGTTGAAAGGGTTCTTCAATCACAACTAGTTTAAGTGGCAAGGCAACCAACTTGGGTCTTCCCACAAAAGTTTGACAAGCTTCACATTTATCAACCCATTTTGATGCATCTTTAAATAAAGTAGGCCAATAGTATCCAACATGAAGAATCTTGTGAGTAGTAACAATAGATGAGTAATGACCTCCACATGCTTGATCATGAAAATATGAGAAAATCTTCTTTTGTTGTTCTTTGTCAACGCATTTCAGAAATCTTCCATCCACTCCATATTTGAACAAAGTATTCTCCCACAAAACGTATTGTGTTGATCTTAGTTTTATAGCTCTCATCTCTTTAGCAATCAAATTAGAGGGATACTCCCATAAGTGAGAAAATGAGTGATATCATCATACCATTCATCTATCGACCGAGAAAAAGAACAATAGGAACATCAACCTCATCCTTAGGTAATTCATGACCAGCTCCTTCAGCAATGAGTTCACACAAGCCTTTACCCCGAACAAGTTTGGTTGGTCTGATGTCAATATCATATTCTTGAACCTTTGCTACCTAGTTCCCTCTCTTAGTTCCAAATTCTTGCTGTGTAAGAATAGAATTGATGGTTGTATCTAGCACAAGCACCACAGAGTGGGAGTTAAGAATATAAAATCGAAACTGCTTGATAGCTTTAACCACTGTAAAGCATGTTTCTCCATCATGGTGTATTTCAACTCGTGATTTTTAAGAATGTAGCTCATGAATGCAATTGGGAGCTCATGATCATCAGAATCTTTCTGGGTCAATACAATAGCCAGGGTGCTTTCTATGGCATAACAATAAATAATAAAATCTTTACTAAAATATGGACATGCTAAGATAGGAGTCCTAGCAATAGCCTTTTAATACCTTCAAATGCTTCTTTCCCTTTAGAGGACCAGCCAAACGTTTGTTTCCCTTTCATCATTTGGGAGATATTCAAAGTTAGCTCTGTAAAATTAGGAATGAATCTTCTTAGGAAGTTGATCTTACCAAAGAAAGAATGCACTCCCTTCTTACTTGTGGGAAGAGGAATCTGCTGAATAGCTTGAACTCGTTCAGGATCGATTTTGATTCCATCTTTAGAGACAACATGCCCCAAAAATTTACCTCAAATGACAAAAAATAAAAATTTCTTGGGATTCAAAAGATCCCATGTTCTCTGCACTTCAAGAGAATCTGTTTCAAGATGCTTGAAAATGATCTCGCTCTAGTTTTAGAAAACATGGGCCAAAGTCATCTAGATACACAACAATACATTTTCCTTTTAGGATTCCAAAAGCCAAGTCCATAGCCCTTTGAAAAGTGACACTAGAATTAATGAGTCCAAAAGGCATCCTCTTGCAGTAAAAGTACCCCTGGGGGTGGTGAAGGTAGTCTTGTGCTGATCTATGGTATTAACTTCCACTTGATCATATCCCGAGAATCCCTCAAGCATGGACAACATTTCATACCCTGTAATAGCTAGCAAAACTTGATCCATCTTGGGCAGAGGATAGTTGTCCTTCAAAGAAGCCTGCTTCAGATTCTTGATGTCAACGCAAATACGAATCTTACCATTTTTCTTCCTGATAGGTACAATGTTGGAAATCCATGTCGAATGGTGAATGGGGAAGATATTTTTGGCTTTTAATTTTTATATTTCTTGAAAAATGGTGTGCTCAATAATCTTTGGATTGTAGTGCCTTTGCTTTTGCTTAAAAGGTTTAATCCTAGGTTTGAGAGGAATGAAATGCTACATTTCTTTGGGCTAGAAATATTTTAGATCATCATAAGAATAAGTAAGTTCATCACCTGTACTCTTCAAAAGATTGAATACCTTCTTCTTTTCTTCTGAGTACAACACTTTCCAATGTTCACCATTTTGGGTCAGCAGAGTTCCCAATGTTAATCTTTTCATACTCAACAGATTATCGCACTCTTGTAGAAGCTTTAGACTTAACATACCTGTCATGTTTATCAAATAATTCCTCCAAACTCACCATCCCTTTAGGAATCTTGTTACCTTTGAGTTTGATGCACCCATCTTGATTTGTCTCTTCTTTGACACCCTCCTCATTGGAAGATACACTCTCACGAGGAAAATTATCACTTCCTTCAAAGTAAAATTGTTCAAAGTTATCCCTGAGCTCCAAGAAAGAAAGAAAATGCTGATCATCATTGAAAACTTGCCAGTTACTTGCATTATCAGGTACACTTGGCCTATGGATCATTTCAATGGTGAATTTATCTTGAGAGAAATCAAGGTGAGGTATCAACAATGATCCCGAGATAGCTAGTGAATCAGCCCTAGTGTTATTTTCCCTTGGGACTGCTTCGATAGAAAAGGTATCAAGAAATTCAATAGAATCCCAAACCTGATTCCTGTAATGCTTCAACCTTCTATTCTTTACTTGAAAAAGGTTTCTGACTTGTTTAACAACTAGTTCTGCATCTCCACGAGCCAGAAGATTCTTCACACCTTTTATTTTGCCACATTAAGTCCAAGGATGAGGGCTTCATACTGCTGTATTATTGGTATTTGCAAACTATAGTTTGAATGAGAAAGGAAGAAATTTTCCTCAGGAGATATCAACACCACATTAGCTCTAGAACCAGCTGAGGAGTAGCTTCCATAAAATTCTAGATTCCAAACACCATTAGGATCATGAAGTACTTCTTTGGGAAGTTGAGTTTCCTTTGGAGACATAATCATATAATTACCATGCCCAATATCCTCATAGAGTATTTGTGCTTTGGGATCATCCGTCTTTTGTACAATATACTCGGATTGCTTCTCCAACAACAACTTCTTCATTTTTCCATTGATGGTATAAGGGCATGCAACCAATCCATTTGAATCTCTCCTCCAACGTCTTTATAAAAATTCCTACTTAATAGCATACCATATGAAGGAGGGATATTTGCTACAAAATAGTAGCCAAAACCTTTTTATCGTAAGGTGGCAAAGCAGCTACATGTGCATCTTTAATCCTTCCTACCAAAGGTACCTCCTACTCTCCATAGAATAACATGAACCAATAGTGCATGTGAGGGTGAGACCCAAAGTATGAGCCACTTTGGCAAGCATTAAATTATCGATGCTCTCGTATTCGTGACACAATTGCTAAGTTTATGGCTTGCTATAAAAATAGTCACATAAAAAGGTGTGATTTTCTCATTAGATGTGGTGACTGTAGCCACAAGATTTGGTTGGGGTGTAGAGCATGGAGTAGGTAAAAGGCCTTTAGAGGTAGTTTTGGAATGGGAATTGACAAAGTTGATCATTTTAGAAGAGGCTTTAGGGTGGGTTTGATAATACTCACTTTACGAAATTTAAAATTTTGTTTTCATAAGATGGTCAATGATATCAAAAGATCTGGAGATGGATGGGGAATCATCACTAGGAATTTTAGGCTTATCAAGTTTAGGAGTTGGAGAAAAAGAAGTTTTAGAAGTAGAAATAGGAGAAGGATTATCAGTGCCAACCTTTTTGTGTGGATGCAAAGTGGGAATAAGAGATCCTCTTCTTGCCACAATTGGGATAGTTGTGGAATATTATTTAGCTTTCTTGATGAGCTACATCAGCTTTTCCTTCTTATTGGTCTATTCTCGTGTCATAACAACATATTTCTCACCATTCATATCCACTACTACTTCATCATAGTCATCTTCTTCATCAACACCCTCAGTAGTGAGAAAATTGACTTGAGATCCATCAAGTTCCTCCAATTCCTCTTCAGCTTCCTCTCCAGATTCTTCAAATTCTTCATTAGTTTCTTCCTCAGGTTCCTCAACTTCACAAGTTACATTGATAGGGACCTTGATGGGTGGTCCCTCGATTTCCAACCTTGTCTGAGAAGAGGGCAAATGATTCTTGGGTTGGAAGTTCCTTCTTGGGACATCTTGATAAGGAGCATGCTGAGCCAATTGTTTCTTGATAGCAATGAGGTCATTGGCTAGTTTTTGTACTAAGGGATCTGCGTTAGCTCCAGAGTTTGAAGAAGAAGAAACAAATGCTTTAGACTTGGAAGGATCTCTTTTCAAATTTCCAGACATGATCAGGTCATCCTCAACACTAACAACTAATCTTTGATCCTCATCCAATGTTGCAAGATTAGCTCTCCTCAATGCATAGCTTACCTCAGGCAATTGAGCATTTAGGATTTTTTTGAATTTGGTCCATGGTCAGGTGTTCAGTGGGATCTTATTAATCAACTTATTGAACCTAGCCACAAACTCTCTCATAGGCTCTTGTGGTTCTTTCTTGATTTGAGAAATATATGCTAGCAGAGCATGCACATCTTTTATGGGTTTAAAACGGTTCTCAAAAATTGTCCTCATAGTAGTCCAATTGGTAATGGCCCCAACAGGAAGGTGATAGAACCAATATGCTGCATTATCTTGCAAAGTCTCTACAAAAATCCTCACCGAGACATCTTCATGCTCAACACCAAGGACTCCACATGCAACTATGAAGGTTGCAATATGTTCATCTGGGTGCACTTTACCATCACCTCTGAACTTGGGAAAGTTCTTTCTGTTACCCCTGGGTAACTCATGCAAAGGCTGAGGAAGGGCAAGAGGCCCAACACGGTGGCCCCAAGGTAATGGAACTGCCATCCTTGGAAAGACTGCTTGAAGAGGAATTGAAACACCAACAAGAATTAAAGCATGAAGATTAGGGCTAAGTTGCTCTTGAGGGATACTACTTCCAAGAGTTCTATCTTCAACAGGGGTGTGCTTGTGGAATGAGCTCTTCTATTTCTTCTTGTTGAAGGAAGAGGAAAACCTTGCTACTCTAGGAGATGAAACTGAGAATCTTCAATACCAAGGGCTCTCCTACCGTGAGTAAATCTTAGAGTCACCAGATCAAAGAATGATCAAGAAATTGTTCATAAACTGGAATCCATCAAAAATGAATCCCAGAGGAGTCACCAAAACTATTGGTTGTCAAATAAGGACTTTATTGAAAACAATAGTCAGGGGACAGAAAGTCCCTCCTCTTTGATGGGAGAGGTTCCCTTATTTAAAGGAAAAAACCTATTTACAAATGTACAATGTTTAGTTTTAATGAGGAACTCTGATATCATGAAAGTGTTTGATATAACAAATCATCAATACAAAAGGATAGAAGAATTAAGGAAAGGGAGGAGGTAGAATAGCACTTCTCAGGAAATATAGATAACAAAATAATTCCTTACGCATACCAAAATGGAATCATATAGAATAGAATCATTTGCATTAAAACCACAAGATGTTATTTCACAGACACAAAGTTCCAGAGATGACATCCACAAGAATACAAAGCTTCTTGAAGTAAAACAAACTAATGATTCAATAAATTTTAATCAGATAGAAATGAAAGAACAAGAACAGATGGAAACAGAAAGAGAGATCTTCTTGTATTGATAGCTTTTTACTCCTTTACACTTTCAAAAATAAACAGAGTTCCAACCCCCTGAAAATGGCATAGAGAGCCCATTATATAGTTTATAAATTGGTTACACTTGGTAACCATTTCTTTTAACTAAAATATTAATTAAGGAAGTGCTCAACACAATATCCTTAATTAATTTACAATGAGCTTGATTCTAGGAAAATAAGGAGACACGGAGAAACTAGAGAGAAAATTTTTGGTTATTGTTGAGGAGGGCCCACCGAATTGAGAATCCGTTTCCTGAATATTTTCAATGCTTCAGCTATCTCCCTACCTCGTGGGACTAATGTGTTGGTAGTGGCGTGAGACCAAGTGCCTAGAAATTTCTCCATGTTTTATCAAACTCGGTATGTTCTAGGTATTTTTATTAGCCTCTTCAATGGCAGATTAAAGAGAGAAAATATCCTTTATCTTATTTTTGGTAATCAATTCCTCTTTGAACATGACTTCTTTGAAAAATTCCGAATTGAGTTTTAATCTCTTAAAGAGAGAAAGGAACACCTGAAGTTTCATCATGAAGATGACAATGAATATCCTTAAAGGTAGATGCCACACAAGTCTTGAAAGATTCCCCTTCAATCTTGCTTTCAATTCTCCCAAGGCTTCTTCCAGATATTTTTTTTTCCATTCAACACTGAACACCCATGACCCTGACAATTTTTCCTTGGCATCATCAAAAAATTTACTAGCCAACAATATCTTTTCATCATCCTCTCCCATCATGAAAAGATCTATGATGTAACTACTCCAAAGCTTAAGTTCTTTGTCCATAGTTTTAATAGAGGAGGAGAGTTTTTGTTACAAGGGTTAACCACCTTCTCATTTTCTTTGAAGGCCTCTTCAATGAAGTTCAATCCTCGCAATGGTCATGTCATCAACCATGGCTTCCATAGCCCTTCCATAAGTGGAATATCTATGTATATCCTCGATACTCTAAATGTCATCTTAATCGTGAATCATAGGAGGTGGGAGGGAAGCCAATGGAGTAGGATCCAAAACCTTATTTTTAGCCAATAATGACTTGATGAAGTTGGAAAGAACTTTATTTTTTTCTTCCAATCGGTCTATAGTTTGTTTACCCTTTTCCACTCTCTCAATAACCTTGGTGATCAAGTTTCTTGGAGGTTATGCACCTCACTCTTAGGAGTAAATTCTCCCATGGGAATTCTAGAAAGTTCCAAATCGGAGGTCGATAGAGCCTACTCGCCTTATCCACCTTAGGCTTGCAACCTCCAAAAATTGTTAGCCTTGAGCATTTGTCACTATTATTGAAGTTTTTTTAGCTCTCTTTGTAGGAGGAGGAGGAGTAGTGCCAAAAAGGTGCCACAACATCAAAATTGGGCCCTTTCAAACAAAAGAAGGTTTTCTTCCCGTTATCAACAAAGGGTTGCACCCATACAAAAGTAGAAGAAGAAGAAGAAGAAGAAGGGACAAGAGGTATAAGAATAAGTGAACCCATGACACTTAAAGTATTCACCACTGTTTCTTCAAAGAAAGAGGTGAGTGAGGCATCTAGAGCTTCTTGTGCGAGAGGAATCTGTGGTACTAGGAGGCTCAAGGCTAGGCATCTCCTTCTCATCTTCTACTATAAATTTTGAAGTTCTTGCGGTGTTTGGTACTTCACCATCATCACTTTTACCGAGAATAATAACGTTCTTTGGCCCGAAGGTAACCCTAAATGCTCTAAGGGGTTCTTCCTCAATTGTCTCTTGCTTAACCTCTTTTATCTTATTTTGGTACACTTGAGTAGAAGAAGAGGGAGTAGATGATTCAGGTTCTTTAGTTGAGGAAGAAGGAGGGGTTTGTGTGGGTACCTTTTTGTTGGGTGTATGTGTTTCCTTCCTAGGTGCTTAAGTATCTCTGGATGAAGATCCACTTAAATTATTCCTAAGCTCTCGAACCTTTATGTCAAACCAAACCTTGGTTCTTACAAGGACAGGGGCCAAAATCTCAACCAAGTCATCCTTCTCCTTCTTGTACCAATCCAGATCTTCCAAAGGAGTGTGTTTGATTAATGTCTCATATTCAAAAGACAACAAGTCTGCATCATCATCCTAGAGCCCTTCAGGAATTTGATAGAGATTGAGCTCTTTAATCAGTTGCAGAGGGAATCTGCCATAGTGCCTCTACCTTGCTTCAAAATCATCTGCACAATTGGCCCAGTAGTCCTTAGTATCTGGTCTGTGATGATAATTTATTTTGAGGTTCTGCTCAATGAACTTCTTCAAATCAAAACAAGTCCTAGGCCTAAAAAAGTGGACAAAGTGATGGGAGAAAGGGCCCTTTCTATATTTTGGGCATCCAAGGTTGTTTTATAGGTATAGTTTCCCAAAGAAATAGGGAAGTGTAGACAAGATATTTTCTTGTCCCTACAGGTTCTATGTAATTTATCCAATTTCCTGCACACTTCAATTAGAGCCATCTTGTCATTACAAAACATGGGGAGCTTAAGAGGTGTGTTTTCATAACCAACCAACCTAATATATGAAAACCTCTTGAACTGAATGAAGAAAGCTCCATACTTAGCTATCAAGTTCATGGATTCATTAGAAAATCTCTTGGCAGTATCACCTTCTAAGAGCCTCACAATATACATTGTAAAGGCATCATTAACCCTTCTCGAAGTTGTGGTTGATAGTTTCAAGGTTGAATTGAGGGCGAGTGATGAATAAATGGGATAACGCGAAGTCTTCAATTTATTGAATGCGTAGGATGTCGAAATGGAAACATCATCTAGTTTGTAATCAGTTCCCCATGCACATTAGACAATCCTTTGGTGTTTGAGTTAAAATGAGCTCCACAAAAGCGAGCATGGTGTTGGCACATTTTATTGAAATAGGGAAACCCACCATATAAGCAAGATCTGTTGTCATTGATCATTTGTGCCATTGGGGAAGGATTAGGGCTAGTCAACTGCTCCAAAAATCCTTGAAATCTAGGTGCAAAATTTACTATCCCTAATATTGGGAACAAAGGTCTCAAGGATGATACATGTTCTTGGCCTTGCATTTTGATCTTCATGTTTGAAATATACAGAGGAAAAACTTTCAAGGATTGAATTCACAATGAAAATGCAAATGGAGGAGGAGCACGAGCAAAAGATGGTGAGTAAGCAATGTGTCAAATGCATAGAGAATGGTCTTATTAAATAGCCGTTTAGGAGAGAGAAGGTCATTAAATGTGCATTAAATTCATATTACACGACTTAAAAAGATAAGAATCGGGAAGAGTGGAAAAAATTGGCCTGGATGGTCTTTGGTACATTTGGGACATGAGGGATGCGAAGACGCAATCTAATCGACATGGGCGATGTGGGTAATAGAAGCCAAATGAGCACGGGTGGTCCAGAAACTTGGAAAAGCGAGGGACGTGAAGATGTGATTCGGTCGATGCGCGTGATGTGGGAAAAGCAAGGATGAAGGCACAAACACTTTTGGGACAGATGGGACAAAAGTATGCGAAGGACCCGATGCGGGCGATGTGGGTGATCGGGGAATAGAAAGCCCGGGTGAACTTGGGACAAATGGGCCAAAAAGTTCCGACAGAACCGAAAGTTAAAGAATTTCAGGGAATGTGACCGATCGAGGAATAGAAGGCCCAGCAGAACTTGGGACATGAGGGACAAAAATGTCTGACAGACCCGCAAATCACCAAAATAACCCCAAAAAAATGAATTTTTACTATCTCCTCAACTTTTCACTTCACTAGAACATCACTAAAGGGTGTCAATACAAAATTTTCAATTTTTGACTTTCAAAAGAGGGGAAATTTTGAGAGGACAATAGCTGGCTCTTTCTAGGGATGACTTGGCTAGATTAGAAGAACGAGACAAGGCAAGAACTCTAGAAAACCTAGGGGAAGAAGACTAGTGCCTTATCCATTGGGCCATGGAGTCAAAAGGAAAACCAATACAAAAGACAACACACACCAAAAAGCAAGGGGAAGAAAACACACACTATACATAATATAAAAAGAGATTTCCTATTCAATTAGGACTTGAAAAATTTTAGGTACTTGCCCACTATAAGGAAGTGGGAGAGAGGAACCATCCATGTAATCAAGATAGAAAAATTTTCACCAAAGAAATGCTTGATTTTGAAAGGACCGAGCTAAAGAGAATCAAACTTACCATGGCTTCCTTGAGGCTCATGTCTTTTATCCCACAACAAAACAATGTCACCAAATTGGAAATTTTTGGACTTAGCCTTCCTATCAAACAAATATTCTACCTTCTACGGTGGGCAGATATTATGTCAACAACTCTGCAACTGTCTTCATTCAACTATGAAGATATATGTTCCTTTGTCTAAAGAATCATGAAACTAGTGTCTTCAATGGCCTTCATTAAGTACAAAGCTAGTAGCTCCACCGCCACATTGTAATTGGGCTTCCACACCGTACACCACTTAAAAATGGGAAATCCTAATAGCTCTTTTAGGTGTAATCCTATCTCGCCCAAAGAGCATCATAGTAGTTTCTTGTACAGTTCCTTCGAGATTCATTAACCAGTTTCCTTACTATAGCCACCAGATTCTTGTTTGTTTATTCTTCCTGTCCATTCCCTTGAGGATAGTAATTTAAAGAGTGAGTAAGGGAAATGCCATATCCATAACAAAAATA
Source organism: Taxus wallichiana var. yunnanensis (assembly GCA_018340775.1). NCBI lineage: Eukaryota > Viridiplantae > Streptophyta > Pinopsida > Cupressales > Taxaceae > Taxus > Taxus wallichiana. The sequence continues at coordinate 52,649,603 of CM031235.1, forward strand.
CATCATCTCAGCAGAAGAAAAATTTGAAGCATTATCAGTCACAATCTTGTTTGGCACTCCAAACCTTACCAAGATGTTTTCTTTGATAAAATTACATACCACTTCAGAAGTGGTACTTTTTACTGGAATGGTTTCTACCCACTTAGTGAAAAAATCTATGGTAGTTAACACATGAGTATGCCCTACACTTGAGGATGCACCGAGTGTTCCAATGAAATCTAAACCCCGCTTATTGAAAGGGTTCTTCAATCACAACTGGTTTAAGTGGCAAGGCAACCAACTTGGGTCTTCCCACAAAAGTTTGACAAGCTTCACATTTATCAACCCATTTTGATGCATCTTTAAACAAAGTAGGCCAATAGTATCCAGCATGAAGAATCTTGTGAGTAGTAACAGCAAATGAGTAATGACCTCCACATGCTTGATCATGGAAAGTTGAGAAAAGATTCTTCTGTTGTTCTTTGTCAACGCATTTCAGAAATCTTCCATCCACTCCATGTTTGAACAAAGCATTCTCCCACAACACGTATTGTGTTGATCTTAGCTTGATAGCTCTCTTCTCTTTGGAAGTCAAGTGAGAGGGACACTCCCCATAGGTGAGAAAATGAGCAATATCAGCATACCATTGATCTGTCGAGCTAAGAAAAATAACAATAGGAACATCAATCTCATCCTTAGGTAATTCATTACGAGATCCTTCAACAATGATTTCACATAAGCCTTTACCCCGAACTAGTTTGGTTGGTCTGATGTCAATATCATATTCTTGAACCTTTACTACCCATTTCCCTCTCTTAGTTCCAAATTCTTGTTGCGTAAGAATAGACTTGATGGTTGTATCAGGCACAAGCACCACAGAGTGGGAGTTAAGAATATAAAATCGAAACTGCTTGACAGCTTTAACCACTGCAAAAGCATGTTTCTCCATCATGGTGTACTTCAACTCATGATTTTTAAGAATGTAGCTCATGAATGAAATTGGGAGCTCATGATCATCAGAATCTCCTTGGTCAATATAGCAGCCAGGGTGCTTTCTGTGGCATAGCAATAAATAATAAAATCTTTACTAAAATCTAGACATGCCAAGATAGGAGTCCTAGCAATAGCCTTTTTAATACCTTCAAATGCCTCTTTCCCTTTAGAGGACCAGCCAAATGTTTGTTTCCCTTTCATCATTTGGGAGATATTCAAAGTTAGCTTTGTAAAATTAGGAATGAATCTTCTCAGGAAGTTGATCTTACCAAAGAAAGAATGCACTCCCTTCTTACTTGTGGGAAGAGGAATCTGTTGAATAGCTTGAACTCATTCAGGATCAATTTTGATTCCATCTTTAGAGACAACATGCCCCAAAAAATTTACCCTCCGTGACACAAAAGACAAATTTCTTGGGATTCAAAGAGATCCCATGTTCTCTGCACTTCAAGAGAACTATTTCCAGATGCTTTGAAAATGATTTGCTCTAGTTTTGGAAAACACAGTCAGGTCATCTAGATACATAACAATACATTTTCCTTTCAGGATTCCAAAATCCAAGTCCATAGCCCTTTGAAAAGTGGCACTGGCATTAATGAGTCCAAAAGGCATCCTCTTGTAGGAAAAAGTACCCCAGGGGGTGGTGAAGGCAGTCTTGTGCTGATCTGTGGTATTAACTTCCACTTGATTATATCCTGAGAAGCCATCAAGCATGGACAACATTTTAGACCCTGTAATAGCTTGCAAAACTTGATCCATCATGGGTAGAGGATAGTTTTTCTTTAAGGAAGCCGATTCGATTCTCAAGTCAACACAAATACAAATCTCACCATTTTTCTTCATGACAGGTACAATGTTGGAAATTCATGTCGAATGGTGAATGGGGAAGATAATTTTGGCTTTTAATAATTTTTGTATTTCCTGAAAAATGGTGTTAGCAATCTTTGGATTGTACTGCCTTTGCTTTTGCTTAAAAGGTTTAATCCTAGGTTTGAGAGGAATGAAATGTTGCATTTCTTTAGGCTAGAAAGCTTTTAGATCATCATAAGAATAAGCAAGTTTATCACTTGTACCTCTTCAAAATATTTACTACCTTATTCTTTTCTTCTTGAGTACAACACTTTCCAATGTTCACCATTTTGGGGTCAGTAGAGCTCCCGATGTTAATCTTTTCATACTCAGCAGATTGCCACACTCCTGTAGAAGCTTTAGACTTAACATACCTATCATGTTTATCAAACAATTCCTCCAAACTCACCAACCCTTTAGGAATCTTGTTACCTTTTAGTTTGATGCACCCATCTTGATTTGTCTCTTCTTTGACACCCACCTCATGGGAAGATACAATCTCATGAGGCAAATTGTCACTTCCTTCAAAGTACAATTATTCAAAGTTATCCCTGAGCTCTAAGAAAGAAAGAAAATGTTGATCATCATTGAAAACTTGCTAGTTACTTGCATTATCAGGTACACTTGGCCTATGGATCATTTCAATGGTGAATTTATCTTGAGAGAAATCAGGGTGAGGTATCAGCAATGATCTTGAGATAGCTAGTGAATCAGCCCTAGTGTTCTTTTCCCTAGGCACTGCTTCAATAGAAAAAGTGTCAAGAAATTCAATAGAATCCCAAACCTAATTCCTATAATGCTTCAACCTTTCTCGTTACATTGCGTTACTTGAAAAAGGTTTCTGACTTGTTTAACAACTAGTTCTACATCTCCATGAGCTAGAAGATTCTTCACACCTTTTTCTTTTGCCACATTAAGTCCAAGGATGAGGGCTTCATACTCTACTATATTATTGGTATTTTCAAACAATTGTAGTTTGAATGAGAAAGGATGAAATTTTCCCTCAGGAGATATCAACACCACGCCAGCTCCAGAACCAGCTGAGGAGCAACTTCCATCAAATTCTAGATTCCAAACACCATTAGGATCATGAAGTACTTCTTTGGGAAGTTTAGTTTCCTTTGGAGACATAATCATATAGTTACCATGTCCAATATCTTCATAGAGTATTTGTGCTTTGGGATCATCTATCTTTTACAAAATATACTTGGATTGCTTCTCCGACAACAACTTCTTCATTTTTCCATTGACTAGTATAAGGGCATGTGACGAATCCATTTGAATCTCTCCTTCGACGTCTTTACAAAAATTCCTGCTTAACAACATACCATATGAAGGAGGGATATCTGCTACCAAAATAGTAGCCAAAACCTTTTTCTCAAGTAAGTCAACAAAAGCTACATGTTCATCTTTAATCCTTACCACCAAAGGCACCTCCCTACTCTCCATAGAATAACATGAACCAATAGTGTGTGTGAGAGTGAGACAAAAAGGATGAGCCTTGGCAGAATTACATTATCGATGCTCGAATCTATGACACAGTTGCTAAGTTTATGGTCTGCTATAAGAAGAGTTACATAAAAAGGTTTGATTTTCTCATTAGATGTGGTGACTGTAGCCACAAGATTTGGTTGGGGTGTAGAGGATGGAGTAGGTAAAATTCCTTTAGAGGTAGTTTTGGAATGGGAATTGACAAAGTGGATCATTTTGGCAAAGGCTTTAGGGTGGGTTTGATAATACTCAACCTCTGAAATTTGAAATTTTGTTTTCTTAAGATGGTCAATGATATCAAAAGATCTAGAGATGGATGGGGAATCATCACTAGGAATTTTAGGCTTATCAAGTTTAGGAGCTGGAGAAAAAGAAGTTTTAGAAGTAGAAATAGGAGAAGGATTATCGGTCGATGTTTTGTGTGGATGCGGTGGGAATAGGAGATCCTTTTCTTTCCACAACTAGCTTTCTTGGACAGATGCATCAATTTTTCCTTCTTATTGGTCTGCACGATAATGTCGAAGTTGGAAAGTCTTTGAGAATGACCAGTAAATTTTCAACTTCCTTCGAGAAGAGGTTGAGTTCTCTTTAAGGAATAAATACAAATTGGAGCATTAATATGGTGATCAATTAATCCAATTTGAGAGGAAACAAAATTAAAAAATGTTTGGTAACTCTAGAGTCATTCTTCAATCTCAATGATCATTTCTAGAAAAAGAACACATCACAAAGTCAAACGAGAAGATTCAAAGTCCATTTCAAAGTAGATGAAGGAAAAATACTCCAAATTAGCAAAGTGGGTACTCATCAAGAAAAGTATGATTTCATACAAAATTTTCAAGAGTTTCTGTATGTCTTTGGTTGGAGCTATGAGGACATGAATTGATTTAATCCAAGATTGGCACAACATACTATCGAGCTAGATCCAGAATCTAAGCCCATCATGAAAAAAACAAAGACCGGTAAATCCTCACATTTTCCTCTCATGAAGAAGGAATTGAACAAGCTCATTGAGGTAAGTATCATCTTTCCAATCAAGCACTCTTCATGGGTAGAAAATCTAGTGACGGTTAGGAAAATGGGGAAATCAGGTTGTGTGTAGATTTCTGGGACTTGAATAGAGCTTCTCTTAAGGATCATTATCTACTTCCCTCTATGGATCAGATCTTACAAGTAGTAGTTGGATCAAAAAGGTTCTCACTCTTAGATGGCTACTCAGGCTATAACAAAATCATGGTGAAAGAGGAAGATCAATTCAAAACAACCTTCACCACAAAATGGGGTACATACGCTTATAAGAAAATTCCATTTGGATTATCAAATGTCATAGCTACATTCCAGAGGAAAATGGACATGGCGTTCAAGGGGTTATTAAAGAGGATAGTTCTGTGTACTGGATGACATCACTTTATTCTCCAAGAATGTAGATAGTCACCTTCACCGCCTCATGAAAGTGTTCCAAAGATGTAGGAGATTCAGAGTGTCTCTAAATCTAAAGAAGTGTATATTCCTAGCTCATGAAGGTAAGATATTAGGCCACATTGTGTCTAAAGAGGGCTGGTAATTGATCTAGAAAATTTTGAGGCTATCGTGCTCTACCAATTCCAAGTCATAAAAATATCTCCAAATATTCTTAGGAAGGATCAATTTAATTAGAAGGTTTGTTCTAATTTTATTAATGTTGTCAAGCCATTAACATTGATGGTAAAGAAGAGCATGGCTTTAAATGCAGGACTATTGAAAGAAAAGAAAGCTTTGAAACTATAAAACAAGCCATTGCATAGACTCTAACCCTTACAAATCTAGAATTTTTAAAGGACTTCACTCTATATGCTTTTGGTGGCACATATGCAATATCTGCAATACTAGTACAACTAAATCAAGAAGGACTAGAACATCCTATTGCATTCTTCAGCCAGGGCCTTGAGGATTATGAGGTAAGATATTCATTCATTGAGAAACATGTCCTTGTTATGATAAGAATTTTAAATAAATTTAGGCATCTAGTGTCAAATAATAGAATTCAACTATTAGTTACACATGTTGGTGTAAAAGAATTTCTTTTGAATAAGGGCTTGAATGAGAAAACGGTTGGTTGGATAACCAAGGTCATGAAGTATGACATTGAACAACTAGTTTCAAGCCAACATGTAGATGAAGAGGCCATCCTTGTGGTCCAAGGTGATCAAGAGAAATCAACCAATGCCTCACCCAATCCTTGTTGGACTCAGGATATAGTCCACTTCCTCCAAACAGGTCAATGTCCTCAAGAATTGAGTAAGGCCAAAAGAAGGTATTTCAGGTTTCATTGTATTCCATTTGCATTAGTTGATGGTTTTTTGTTCAAAAGGGATGTGAATGGTATCCTCCTAAGATGCATCAAAATAGATCAGATAGAGAAGGTATTACATGAGTTTCATGATGGAGAAACAGGTGACCATTTTGCCCCAAGGGTGACAACTCTTAGAATTATGAAGGGGGTATTATTGGCCTAACCTATTTAATGATTTTTATGCATGGATTAGGAAAGTTATAAGTGTGCCTTCTTCATAAGTAAAGATAAGTTAGCATCACTTCCACTCTACCCCATTTCCATAAATAATTCTATGATGCCCATTAAAATAACCCACTTGATACCCTAGAAAAACCTAGGGTTAATTAGGAAAATTATGGAATAATTTTTTTGATTAGAAGTGTCTATAACCAAGTTGTAAGGCAACAGTTATCACTAACAAGTTCCAGAACAAGTCTAACTTGCAAGAACATACTTTTCATTTATTAACAATTGTTTAGAGGACACATGGTCCAAATTTTAGGGTTAGAAGTTTCAGTTAGGTTCAGGGGGTAAAATATCACCATACCCATTATCTAACAGGCTTAGAGTTTCAACTTGATTTTTCTCACACTAAACACATTAAAATTTTCCCTAAATCATTCCTATTTGATAGGAATTTTTCTCACCTTTCTAATGATATAAATAAGTCCTCATAACTCATTGTAAAACTCTAGATATGGACAAGCGAGACTTTAGGGGTCAAATTTTCCCAAAGGGGACACATGTCAAGTGGGGAAGAAAAGCAATTTTGGGTTGGTGGGTCATGGGGCGGTGTTTGGAATTTTTCCTTGCACGGGAGAAAATTCTCATTTGCACCCATGCCTCTGTAGGTCCTCTAAGGACACGTGTCAGGTCCTGATCCAAAGTGGGAAAGGGTGAGGGAAGGGCAGAGTGACGGAAGAGTTTGGGGCATTTTGCCCAAGAGGGAGAGAAATCAAAATAATGCCCATGTGCCGCGGAGTCTGCTAGGGACATGTGGCATTCAAATGGCCATCACGGTGATGAAAGAGAGGGAAAGGCATGACAGGCGGGAGTGATTGGGAAATTTCACCATAGGGGAGATAAGGGGAATGTTAGGCGCGCAGTCGCGCGTCTACTGAAAAAGGGTCATCAGTTTGAAGCGGGGAGGGAATGCAAGGGCATGGAGGTTAATAGAAAAATTTTCCCAAAGCAAAATCTCAAAGGGAAAATAATTTGTGAGGGTTCCGCCCCCTCCACTATCACCCCATCTGCCACGTGGTAGCCTCGTGATTGGTCATGGGCGGCGAGGAGAACGATAAAATTTTCTAAATTTTTTAAAAAGTGCTAAGGAAGAGAAATATGCCACACCTCCGTCGTTGCCTCGTGAGACCATATGGAAGCTTTTGATTGGCTCTTTGGGTGGGAATATGTTAGAAATTTTCCAAAAAAATTTCCAACATTTTCTAAGTTTCAAAGGGAAATTTGTAGTGCCCATACATTTGACACTTTTTGATACTAATTTTGATACTATTGATCGTATTATAAACACTATTATGTTTTTTTGGTATGATAGTTAGATGTTAGATCATGGATTATTATTGATTTGGATTCAATTATTATGCATGATGGTTACTAGAGACATTTTTATGAGGTTGATGATATCTTGTTTGACATGGACATAATATGCATGTTGATTTGGACTTATGACATTGGATACTTTTGGTAGACCTAGTATGAGAGATCATTGATGATGATATAGTTGATTTAATTAATCAAAAATGATAATGTTGTATTCTTGGTATTGTCGTGATTCATATGATTAGATGATTTTGAAATGTTGTTTATATCATTTTGGATGTTCTGATATGGCCACGAGGCCAAAGGAGGTATTTTCATTTTACAAGTTAAAAATCACAACAATGTCGGGGGACTGGAGACTAACCATATTGAAATTCGGGTGAAATCAACAAGGTCACCATGGCAACTGTGTTGTGTGTTGTGTATTGTGTTTTGCTAGGAATTCCCATGGGGGTTTCCATTATATGTGACCATGGGATATGTGTTTTATTTATGTGTTCCTTTTTATTATTGTTGTATGTATTTTTATTTGTAATGTGTTCTTTTTTTTTAAATTAATTTAAATGTGAGAGTCATATAGTTAAACTTTATTTAAATTTAATTGGGACATGGAATGTAATTAATAAAGTTGTTGAGTTTAAATAATAATGTTGGAAGAGTGTGTAAGTTAATATGTAAGAATGTGTAAGAAAGATGTAAGAGTCTTGTAAGGCAGATTTTGGAATGTCAAACACTCCATCTTTTATGAAATTCGAATTTGACCTTGGAGGCCAAATTTGGAGGCTTGTGGGACAAGTTAAACTTGTCCCATGCCTCTTAAAATAATCCACCAACAATGCCTATGGGTTGGAGGTTAAATTTAGGCATTTTTAATGCTTTTGAAGTGATGATTTGTAAGTTTTAATTGCACTTCCCTTACATATTTTTATGCAGTCCTTTTGAAGTATGGGTCATTTTGGATTGTGTAAGTCATTTTGTCATTTTTATTTATTGTGTTTTGGTGAGGATGTTGAATTTCCTCTTGGGGTTGAGGAAGAATGATGTGGCATCCCACAAGGATCCACATCATCCTCTCCTCTTCCCTATCATTTAAATTCAAAGCTTCTTGCTCATTTAAGGTTGTTGAAACTTTGTTATTTTCTTCTTGGGGTGCATTTTTTTGGTGCTATTTCTTTTGGAACTTGTTTGAGAAAGAGCTTGCAGTCTTTTACATGCTTATAATTTGCTGGTTTTGGATTACACTTTGACATTGTGGAAAACTTGTGAGTTTGGAACAAACTCTAGTATGGAGAGGTAGGATCTTGAGTTGTGTTTAATTGTTTTCCTTCTATTACATGCATATTTAAATGGTGTTTGTGTTTGCATTCTTGGCTGGTTGGGTAGAATGCTTAGGGCATGGTGTAGGAGAAGGCTATTGGGATTTCATATGGGGGCATAAGGGATTTCCAATGGCAGCTTTGTTTTATTGAGGAGGAGTTTTGGTATTGGGACCCACCTTGGAAAAGAAACTACTTGCATTTCTTACTGTGGGGGGCATAAGGAGGGGTTGGGAGATATAAGGTTTATGGGGTTGATATGTATATTGGTGGTATGCATTTTGGTGGATGCCCAATTCCAAATTGGGATGCATAAGGATTTCCCCATAGTTATTGCTCTTGTTGGCTTGCTTGATCAAGCCTATGTGTTGTATGAATTATTTCAAATGTAGTTGGGAACTACTATCTTATTTTGAACTGTGCATCTTGTTGATTATATGCAATGTGAATGTTGCTTGTATGTGATAGAAGCCTTTATTTCCATGTGTTGATATTCATGCTCCATTTCAGTATGGTTGGGGCTCAGGGGCCAATGGGGAAGGATGGCTTCTCCTTTCTCATTATATGTCTTGGTTGGGTGGAGAGCATTGCCTTTCCCCCCTCCCTGTTGTGATCAAAGTTGCAAAGAAGAAGAAACAAGCATGCTGCTGTTTGGAGAAGGAATTTCACAGTTTGATAGTCATTTCCCTTTAAGAAATTCAATGTAACCTTTCCCACTTCAAGTGGATGAGTGTATAAATGTTGTAATGTGAAGTTGTTGCATTGTAAATGGAAGATGAATTTGAATTGAGAAATGTAAAAGAAGAATTATACTTCTCTGTTTTGTTTTGGAAAGAAAATGTAAATGATATTCCATATTTTGTATTTTGTAATTTGAAACCAATTCAAATTGGAAAAGAGATGAGATGTAAAGTTTTCAATTGAAGGTGAATAAAGAATTGCATTAGTTCCTCTAAATTGCAATGTGTACAGGATTTGATTTGCTGTAAAAAAATGATATCTCTGTTTTTGGAAAAGAATAAGAAACAGTGTTGTATATCTCATGTATTGTATTTGAAATCAAATAGAAAGGAAAGTTGTAAATTTGTATGGAGGATCAATGAAAGAATGCATTCCTTTCTCAAAAGTGTATTGCACATTTGATTTGAATTATTGTTGAAAATTGATTGCTGTTTGAAAAGAAAAGAAAGAAGCATGCATATGGAATGAAAGATAGTGTTATATTAATTGCAAAATTGTATATTGAAATTGAAATCAGAGATGCATTTTTATTTAGAATTGAATGGATGATCTAATAAGCATTGTATTTGACTAAGTTAGAATCATATGCACATTCAAAAGACAAATTGCTAAATCAATTTAAAAGAAACAACTCACTTGTTTTAAAACTTAAATCTGGCAATGCACATTTTAATTAAAATGAGTAGTTCAGACTTATACTCAACAATAAGTTATGAAACCTTGAGATTCATACTTAGGAAGACCTAAGGAACTCAAATTCACTATAATAGTTATGAAAGAACCTCCAAAACTTAATGAATTTCAAATGGGAACTTGCACAGTCGTTTTTCCGTCTATTGCCAGAAAAATGCAACCTCAAACAAATTAGACAATTTGACTTCACTAAAACACTCTAAACCCTCCCTAGACTGATCCTCCATGTCTGTTTGACATGTGGAGTGAAGGAGGAGTTCAAATTTAATCAAATCGGGAAGTTGGAAAAATGCCAGTTTACAAATTTAATCCTGTAGATCCTTTTTACAAAATTTACCCTTTAAAATTTATCAAAATGTAAATTTTATGTTTCTTATGCAAAGAGGGCATTGAGATATTTCTGAAAAGTCCTCGTTTTCCCAAAAATGAGCTTTCTAGCTCAAGTTATGGCACTTTGAAGTTTTTGTGCCTTGGCGGGAAAATTTGGGAAAATTTTCCTGGCGGGCCCGCAACCCAAAAATTTCCGTTGAATTGCCCTTAGGAAATTTTTTAAAAATTTGGCACTGGGAAAATTTTTCCATTTTTCCCAACCAGCTACCTGCAACCTATCAAAGGCTGCCATGTGTCCTCACGAGGCAGCGGCGGAGGCGTGGAAACTTTTTGCCTTTTGAGATTTTTTTGGATTAAATTTCCATTTTGCCCCACCGGTCCTTGGCCAATCAGAGGCTACCACATGTCCTCATGAGGAAATGGTAGAGGCATGGAAACTTTTTACCCTTTGAGATTTTTGAAAATTTTGTAAAAATTTCCATTTCGCCCGCCGGCCCCGTCGAATCACGTTATGACACGTGGCAGATCGGACCTCGGCGGGAGCACGAAGTTATTTTCTCCATTGATATTTTAACTCCAAAAATATCAATTTCCCTTTTTTCTCCATTGGTCCACTCCTCCCCGTGATCAATAATATTTTGACACATTCATAGGGGGTTTCTCCTTGGCGGAGGCACGTAACAATTTTTTCCCTTGGGATTTTGGGCCTAAAATCTCCATTTTCATGAATGCTTCATCGGCCCACGTTTTTCTGCACCAATCGAGAAGTGCCACGACCCCCTCCCTAAGCCCGCGGACTCCCCAAGGAAAAATTTCCCCCCTAAACTCTGTCGGCCCATATTTTGCAAATTATGAGGAGTTAGGAGGACTTCTTTATATCAGGAATTGGGAATGGTTTAGGGAAATTTTGGAAGCATTAATTATGAGAAAAATATAGTTGAAACTCTGAGCTTATTAGAGAGTGGGTATAGGGGTAGATTTCTCCTGAAACTAACTAGAACATGTAACCCTAAAATTTGAACCTTGTGAACTTGATATAAGTAAATAAAGGAAATTTGTGTTTTGGTAAATAGGTTTGTTCCAGAACTTGCTAGTGGCAAACTGTTGTCTAAGTAACTCAGTTGTGTTCAATTCTAATCAATATCCTATAATTTTATAGCTAATCCTGTGTTTTTTCTTGGGTCTCAAGTGGTTGTTTAAATGGGTGCTTCAAAATTTTCGGCCGCACGCCTACTAGGAAAATTTTCCCAAATTTTCCCACCAAGGTAGGAAAACTTCAAAGTGCCATAACTTTTGCTAGAAAGCTCAGTTTTGGGAAAACAAGGACTTTTCTAAATATCTTGATGCCCTCTTTGCACAAGAAACATAAATTTTACATTTTGATAAGGTTTAAGGGGTTAATTTTACAAAAATATATCGCAGGATTTTAAATAGCAAACTGGTAATTTTGACTTATAAATTTGATTAAATTGGACCTCTTCCTTCACTCAACATGCCAAATAGACATGGAGGATTGTTCTAGGAAGGATTTAGAATGATTTAGGAAGGTAAATTTGCTCAATTGATTCCAATTTGAATTTTTTGTCCAACAATTGACAGAAAACGACTGTGGAAGGGATTTGGCTCGATTTTGCAATGTTTAAATTGTTTTCTTAAGTGTTCTTATCAATTTGAGTTCATTGATGTCCTAAGCATGCCTAAAATATATCATTTCCAAGTTGATTATTATGTAGAGGTCTGAACTATACAATTTGATTGAATTTATTTTCCAGTATTAATTTTTTTTTACAACAGAGGTCTATTTCTTTTAAAATTGTATATCAATTTTATCATTCAAGTGTGGCATTTCATTTCTGGTCTATTCTAATACATTTAGTTGTTTATAACAAATCATTTCAAAGCTAATTTGTAAGGTTTGATTTCCAATTTAATATATTTCCAAAAGAGACAAAGCAATATACTTCCTTCATACGTATTTCTTTCCTTTACAATTAAACAGAGATTCCAATCACAATTTGATATTCCAACTCAACACAACAATGCAAATGAGAGATGAACTTGCAATTCTTTATTAATTCAAAAAGAGAGGCATCTTTATATTCTTTCATTCCTTGAATGCAATTAACAAAATTTCTTTTTCTTTCCAATAACAGAACAAAATATAAATGTCTTTCACAATTCGAATATCCACTTCCATAATCAATTACATACATATTTTCTTCACAAAATACATATTACAATTTCATCCACATCAAGTGGGAAAGGTTACAAATGAAGTATATTTCACAAGGGACTGTCAAGACTGTAATTTTCCTTTGCTCCAGAACAACAACATGCAAGTTTCCTTTTTTTTTCCAAGTTGATCACAACAAAAGAGGGGGAAAGGCAATGCTCTCCACCCAACCAAGACATCCAATGAAAGGAGAAGCCTTCCTTCATCATTGGCCCCGAGCCCCAACCAAAAATACAATAAGAGGTGTGATTCAACCCATGGAAACAACTGGATTCCACAACACACAACATTCTTTCAACATACATAATTCATATAAAATACAGTCCAAACAAACACAATAGTTTACAATTGTAATTGAAAACAATCAAAACAAAACTCAGGCTTGATCATGCAAGCCAAAGGAGCAAGGTCTATGGGGAAGCTGCTTATGCCTCCCAAATGGGAATTGGGCATCCACCAATAACAAACCACCAATAAAATTCACCACACATATCCTTATGCCCCCACAATCCCTCCTTATGCCCCCCCGATTTCCTTATGCCCCCACAAAGTAAGAAATGCAAGCTATTTATTTTCCATGGTGGATCCCAAACCCAAACTCCCTCCACAAAATTCTAATGCCAATGGCATTCCTTATGCCCCCCACATGGATTCCCCATAGCCTTCTCCTACACCATTCCTATGGCAATCTACCCAACCAGCCAACAAATTAAATCAAAACATGCATCATTCACACAACACAACAAGAAAATAACAACATAAAAGAAAGGTTAAACTCCTACCTCTCCATGGTAGCTTTTGTTTCAAAAACAAGCTTCAATGCCCAAAAAACACAAGTCCAAAACAGAAATCTCCAAGCATGTAAAGTTTCTCCAAACTCCTTCCAAAAGAAAGAGCTCCAACACAAGAAAAATGCGCCCCAATGAAGTTTACAAAATGATTCAACAACCCAAAACAAGCAAAGAGTTTGAATTTATATAAGAGGGAAGAGAAGAGGATGATGTGGATCCATGTAGGATGCCACATCACACATCCTCAAATTCAAACACAAAAGACAAAATTTCATTCTCCCAAGCACAATAAAGAGGTGGGTGAAAATATGACAAGTTACTTGCACACTCCAAAAGCCCACACCCCAAAGGACTGAAAATTAAATAAAATGTAAGAGAGTGCAATCAAAACTTGCAACATGATTAATAAAATGCATTATAAAAGTCTAAAATCACCTCTCCAACCATAAGTATGGTTGGTAAATTAAATTGAGAGGTATGGGACAAGTTTTACTTGTCCCACAAGCCTCAAAAACAGCCCCAAGGACAAATTCGAATTTCCATGGAGGTGGAGTGTTTCATACTCCAAAATCTGACTTACACAACTCTTACACAATTCTTACACATCCCTTACATATTAATACAAAGAGCCAACAACTTCCATTATTACTTTCCCATATCCCAATTTAATTTATTTAAATTTTAATCATATGATTTCCCACATTAATTCTCCACAATTTAATTAAATAAAAGAAAGGAACACTTCACTAATAAAATACATACAAACAATAATAAAAAGGAAACACATTAATAAAATACACAAACCCATGGTCACATATAAAGGTGATCCCCCATGGGAATCCCTAACAAAACAACACACAACACAATAAAACAAGTTGCCATGGTGACCTTGTCGAATTCACCTAGAATTCCATTGTGGTTGGTCTCAATCCCCGATGTTTGTTGTGATTTTTAACTTACAAAATACAAATACCTCCTTCGGCCTCGTGGCCATATCAGAACATCCAACATGATATAAATATAATCACAAAATCATCTAAATATGTGAATCACAACAACATCAAGGCAATTTAACATTATCACATACAATTTATATCAACAACTATATCATCATCATATAATATCCATTTTCTAGATCTACTCATAATATCCAAAATCACATGTCCGAACAACATCCATAAAACATCCATGTCAAATAGTATATCATCATCCACATATGAGTGTCTCTAATAATCATCATGCATCATAACCAAATCAAGATCAACAATAATCCATGATCAAATGTCTAACATCATACTAAATCAAAACATAATAATGTCCATAATGTAATCAACATATATCAAAATAAGTATCAAAAGGTGTCAAAGGGAAGTGGGCACTACATCCCCCTCCCCTTAGACTCAACTTCCTCCTAGAAGTCACTGGAACAAATGTGGAAACTGAACTCGTAATGAAGTAGCATCCTCCCATGTAGCTGTAGTCTCATCATATCTATCCCACTGCACCCAAACCTGATCAACCTCTCTACCTCGAAGGCCTAGGGTCCTTGTGATCTAAGATGTAAATGGGCTCCACCATCACCCCCCTGATCTGCACCTACAATGATGTCCAATCTAACACATGAGAAGGATCTTGCAATATATCTCCGAGAACTAAAACATGAAAAACATCATGTATGCGAGACAAGATGGGTGGTAATGCTAGATGGTAGGCCAAAGGGTCGATATGCTCCAAGATCTCAAAAGGACCAATGAATCTAGGAGCTAACTTAGAACCTTTTCCATAATGGATAGGGCTCTTGTGTGGCTTGACACGAAGGAACACCTTCATGCCCACATCAAAACTATGGTCGATCCTATGCTGATCTCGCATACTTCTTCTACCTATCATGTGCCTCCTGCAATCTCTGCCTGATCAACACCACCTGCTGCTCCATGTCCTATAAAAGAGTTGGTCCAAGAGATACTCTATCCTCTAACCTGTCCTAGCTAAGAGGTGTCCTACACTCTCTACCATACAAAGCTTGAAAAGGAGCCATGCCTATGGAACTCTGAAAACTATTATTGTAGGAAAACTCCACTAAGTACATGTACTCCTCCCATTTAGACTGCTGATCCATCACATACATCCTGAGCATGTCCTCTAAAATATGATTCACCCACTCAGTCTATCCATCTATCTTAGGGTGATATGTTGTGCTGAAGTTGATCTCGTCCCGAGGACATACTACATGGTAGTCCAGAAATGTGAAGTGTACAAAGGATCGCGGTCACAAATGATCTTCCATGGAATCCCATGCGTGTAACTGACAATCTCATCCAAATATACTCATGTCACTACTCTAGCTATATAAGTGGTCTTCACGGAGAAAAGTGAGCCACTTTTGTCAATTTATCAACCATGACCATAATGGCGTCATGGTGATATCTCGACATCGGTAGCCCAACAATGAAATCCATGGAAATGGTGTCCCACTTCCATTCCAGATATAGCATGAGGATAAAGAAGGCCTGCTGGATGTTGATGCTGGCCTTAACTCTCTGGCACTCTAAACATCATGACACAAATTGGGCCATGTCTCGATGAAGTCCTCTCCAATGATACAACTTGTCTCAAGGTGGCGTGCATCTTCTTCACCCCGGGATGGGCTGAATAGGGTGCACATGATGTGCCTCTACCAAGATGTCCTACCTCAAGCCTCCATCTCTGGGAACATATATCCAGCCTTTATGCCTAAGAAGACCATCTGTCTCTAAGGAAAAACCATCAAAATTCCCCTCAAGGGGTCTCTGTGACTCGATCTCTACTCAAACTGCAATGTAGAAGTTATCAAGAGGAAGTTGTTGAAGAATCCTACTCCACAAATCTGTGCTCACTAAAGTGGCCATAGCCACATGTCTCCATCTACTGAGAGCATATACTACCACATTCTCCTTCCCCTTCACATGCTCTATCTCCATGTCATACTCACAAAGTAACTCCATCCAACGCCTGATGAGCATTGAGATTGGGCTACGTGAAGAGGTGGTGAAGACTCAAATGATCTGTCCTGAGTGTGAATCTCCTGCCAAGAAGAAAGTGTCTCCATCTAACCAAAGCATGCACAACTACCACAAGCTCAAGATCATGGGTGGATAATTAATCTCGTGATCTTTGAGTTTGTGAGACTCAAAAGCCACTACTCGCCTCCTGCATCAACACACCTCCAAGCCCTGCTAAAGAAGCATCTATGCAAACAAAGAACTCACCCTGTGGATCCGGCACTACAAGAATAGGTGTTAGTAGTGAGGCACTCCTTAGTGTCCTGAAGGCCTACTCACATCTATCTAACTAAACAAACTTCTTCCCTTTCCTCTGAAGGGAAGTGATAGGGTGCACAATCCGAGAGAAGTCCTAAACAAATCTCTGTAATAACCTGCTAATCCCATGAAGTTGCACACCTCTGTCACTGTAGTGGGTGTTGGCCAATCCATAATGGCTCTAATCTTGGAAGGATCGATGATGATACCTTCCCAGAAATGATATGTCCCAAATACTACACCTCTGTCTGAAAGAAATGCACACTTCTCCAAGTTCCCGTAAAGCTACTACTCCAAAGACATTGAAGAACCTGGCGAAGGTGCCCCTCGTGCTCCTCACGTGTACGTGAGTATATCAAAATGTCATCTAGGAAGATGAGCATGAAGTGATCTAAGAAGGTCTGAATACCCCATTCATCAAACTCATGAACACTATGGGGGCATTAGTCAAACCAAAAGGCACCACTGTGAACTCATAGTGCCCATATCTCATGTGGAAGGTGGTCTTATGAATGTCCACCTCAAAATCCTCAGCTGATGGTACCTGACTTAAGATCAATCTTAGAGAAAATTGTGGCTCCCTTCATTTGATCAAACAAGTCATCAATATGAGGAAGAGGATAACGATTCTTGATCATTACCTTGTTCAACTGGCGGTAATCAATACACAACCACAAGGATCCATCCTTCTTCTTCACAAAGATCACCGGTGCACCCCAAGGGGATACACTAGGATGGATAAGGCCTTTCTCCAAAAGGCCCTCAAGTTACAACTTGAGCTCACAGAGCTCTGGGGTGGTCATTCGATAAGGTGCTCATGAGATAGGCTCTACTCCAGAACTAGATCTATATGAAAATCAATCTCACGTGGGGGTGGTAACCCCAGTAGCTCCCTGGAAAGACATCTGCAAACTCTCTCAAAATGGGATGATCATCTAGTGATGGTCCACTAGACCCATCCTCTTGATCTATCACTAATTATAACAACATACATCTAACAACCCCATCACACACACCGCTTAAGCTGCATAGCAGAGATGGTGCAAATAGAAATGGGTCTCCTGACCCCTGAAATCACCGACTCAACTCCCAAATCATCTGCACAAGATATAGTCTTGTGATAACAATCCATCCTGGCCCTGTGTGTAGATAACCAATCCATACCCAAAATGACTCCATACGAGCCCAAAGGAAGGATATGGAGATCTGAGGTAGTGGTGAAAGGTCCCAAATCCACTACACACTCCTTAACTAAGGAGTCTATAGAGATCTTGGCTCAGAAGCCATCTCGACATCCCAACTAAGACCCCTACCTAACTACCACCAGCCTGCATCACTCTACTAAAGATGGTGCAATGAAAGAATTAGAAGAACAGAATCAAACAATACAGAGGTAGGAATACCACCAATGCTACCTGTGGTCTCAATGACTATGCTCTTGATGCTCTTCCTGGCGGTTCTCAACCACTGCATAAATCTGTGGCTACATCCCATGTCACCAATAGTAGGCTCAGAGATCTGTGTCTTACCCTTGTTGTTAGGGTTCTGTGGGAAATCTCTCCAAAAGTGTCTAGTAACTCCACAACCAAAACATCCTCCTGATCCTCCCCAATGAGTAGCACCTCTAGTAGGTGCCCTAGAAGTCCTGTGGTGTGGACCCCGATGATCCAGCTATGGTCTCTGAGGTCTCTATTGGTGAGCTCCCACTGACTGAGCTCTAGGTCCACCCTGTGTCCTGATGGGACCCCTAGGAGGAGGCCCCATACTCCGACCTCTCTGTGCATCAGCTCTCTATGGAGGTCTATGAGGTGGGGAGACTACTACTGCTATGTTGTTGTGGCCTAAAGGATGACTATGTTGTACCCTAGCCACCATGAGGAAGGGGTACTGACCCCCTCGATCTACCATCCTACATCTATTGTATGTGGCTCCGACTCGGTCTCTAGCCTGCTGGGTCTTTCCCCGAGTCTCCTCTATAATATAGGCCTTCTCGATGGCCTCAACTAAATTTACTGTGGGTAGTGGATCCACACTGCACCTCCAATATCTAAATTTAGGCCCTAGATGAACCTGTGAATCACACCTACTCATCCTACATATACTCAACATACTGGAGTAGATCCAAAATCTACTCTCATACTCTGCTACTAAAAGAGATGCTATCAGAGGTCATGGAACTCATCAATCCTCTACTGTATGAACCTCCGTGACAAATACCGCTCCTGAATCTCTCCTCAAATAGCTCCCAGGTCACTATCTCTAGAATCTACATGGAGCTTCTGCTCCTCTGTCCTCCACCATACTCCTGCTCCATCCCTCAAGTAGATGGATCACAACATGAGATTTCGTGTTGCTAGAACAAGGACAAAGCTTGAAGCAACCACTCAAGCTCACTAGCCAGGCCTCTTCCTGAAATCCACCCATGTCACCTGAGTAATGTGAGGGCCAAAGCTTCAAGGATCTCCCTGATGTGATCTACAGTTGTGGTCTGATGGCCTCTAGGTCTCTCTGCATGCTCATCCCTAAGCCTAGGGCTCGAGACCTCTCTCTATGCTCTAGAACTCTATCACCCTGTCCCCTAGGTGGTGACTCTACTCTGGATGACTCCGCATGGGAGTTCTCTCCTCTATGCTCCTCACTGGGTCGAGGAGATACCTAACCCTCAATGGAAGGGGCTCTGTCATGACTAGCTGCATGTCCTCCTCCTAATCCTCCACGTAGAGTGGCATTGACATCCTGAAGGGTCTGCAAGATCTGGGGTAGGATAGCTACTACACCCTGATCCGATGGTGGTGGTGGTGGTGGAGTCTGAGTCTCTGTGAATTTTCTCTCACTCCGTCTGCACCTCCTGCATAGACCAAAGTGAGAGTTAGTTTTTTTCTAAGTTTTATTCAATTTCCATGTTTACTAAATATACAAATTCTAAACTAATTTGTCTTTTCTAGATTTTAAAAAATGTGCTAGGTTTAAGTTTCATGTCTCAAGTTTTCTAGTGTGCCCAATGATCCAAGATTTTGAACCACTACTCTGATACCAAGTGTGATGCCCATTAAAACAACCCACTTGAGACCCAAGAAACAACCTAGGGTTAGTTAGGAAAATTATGGAATAATTTTTTTATTAGAAGTGTCTACAACTAGGTTGTAAGACAACAATTGACACTAACAAGTTCCTAGAACAAGTCTAAAATTACTAGAACATACTTTTCATTTATTAACAATTTTTAGAGGTCACATGGTCCAAATTTTAGGGTTAGAAGTTTTAGTTAGGTTCAGGGGGTAAAATATCACCATACCCATTCTCTAACAGGCTCAGAGTTTCAACTTGATTTTTCTCACACTTAATGCATTCAAAATTTCCCTAAATCATTCCCATTGGATAGGAAATTTTCTCACCTTTCCAATGATATAAATAAGTCCTCCTAACTCCTTGTAAAACTCTAGATATGGACAGGTGGACTTTAGGGGTCAAATTTTCCCCAAGGGGACACGTGTCGAGTGGGGAAGAAAAGCAATTTTTGGGTTGGTGGGTCGTGGGGGTGGTTTGGAATTTTTTCTTGCATGGGAGAAAATTCAAATTTTTGCACCTGTGCCTCCATGGGTCCTCCAAGGACACGTGTGGAGTCCTGATCCAAAGCGGGAGAGGGTGAGGGAAGGGGGAGGTGGGGAGAGTTTGGGGCATTTCACCCAAGAGGGAAGAAAATCCAATAATGTGCCCATGCACCCGTGGGTCCACAGGGGACACACATGGCACTCAATAGCCATGATGTGGGGATGAAGGAGAGGGGAGAGGCATGGTGGGTGGGGGAGTGATTGGGAAATTTTCACCAAAGGGGAGATAAGGGAAAAGGAAAGCAGTGCGCGGTCCCGCACGTCCCGCGGAAGGGATTTCACCAAGGCAAGGGGGAGTGCGGGCCATGGAGATTAATTAAAATTTTCCCAAAAATTTTTTTTCAAAAAAAAAAAAGTGCATGAGGGTTCCCCCCCTCCCACTATCACCCCAAGGTGCCGTGGCAGCCTGTGATTGATCAGCGGGTGGGTGGGGAAAAAGATAAAAATTTTCCAAATTTTTTAAAAAGGCCTAAGGAAAAAAGATGCCACGCCTCCACCATTGCCCGTGAGGACATGTGGTAGCCTTCTGATTGGCTCACATGGCCATGGGTGGAGAAAATGTTAAAAATTTTCCCAAAAAATTTTTCAAAAAAAATTTTTCTAAGGATTTTAAAGGGAAATTTTTGGGCCACGGGCCGCTAAGGAAAATTTTCCCAAATTTTCCCGCCAAGGCAAGAAAACTTCAAAGTGCCATAACTTGAGCTAGAAAGCTCAGTTTTTGGAAAATGAGGACTTTCTGGAAATCTCTCGATGCCCTCTTTGCACAAGAAATCATAAATTTTACATTTTGATAAAGTTTAAAGGGGTCAATTTTACAAAAATGATCTGCAGGATTTTAAATAGCAAACTGGTAATTTTAACTTATAAATTTGATTCAATTTGATCTCCTTCTTCACTCAACATGCCAAACAGACATGGAGGATTACTTCTAGGAAGGATTTAAATGTTTTAGGAAGGTAATTTGCTCAATTGATTTCAATTTGAATTTTTTCCAACAATTGACAAAAAATGTGAAAGGGATTGGGTTTGATTTTGCAATGTTTAAATTGTTTTCTTAAGTTTTCTTTGTCAATTTGAGTTCATTGATGTCTTAACATGCTAAATTATATCATTTCAAGTTGATTATTATGTGCAGGTCTGAACTATACATTTTGATTAAATTTATTGCCAGTTTTATTTTTACAATAGAGATCTATTTCTTTTAAAATTGTATATCAATTTTATCATTCAAGTGTGGCATTTCATTTCTAAACTAATCTAATACATTTAGTTGTTTATAAAAAATCATTTCAAAGCTAATTTGCAAAGTCTGATTTCAATTTAATATATTTCCAAAAGAGACAAAGCAATATACTTCCTTCATACGTATTTCTTTCCTTTACAATTAAACAAAGATTCCAATCACAATTTGATATTCCAACTCAACACAACAATGCAAATGAGAGATGAACTTGCAATTCTTTATTAATTCAAAAAGAGATACATCTTTACATTTTTCATTCCTTGAATGCAATTAACAAATTTCTATTTCTTTCTTTCCAATGTACAAAACAAAATGTAAATGTCTTCACATTTCAAATATACACTTTCATAATCAATTACATACATCTTTTCTTCACAAAATACATATTACAATTTCATCCACATCAAGTGGGAAAGGTTACAAATGAAGTATATTTCACAAGGACTGTCAAAACTACATTTTCCTTTGCTCTCAGAACAACAACATGCAAGTTTCCTTTTTTCCAAGTTGATCACAACAAAAGTGGGGGAAAGGCAACGCTCTCCACCCAACCAAGACATCCAATGAAAGGAGAAGCCTTCCTTCATCATTGGCCCCCGAGCCCCAACCAAAATACAATAAGAGGTGTGATTCAACCCATGGAAACAACTGGCTTCCACAACACACAACATTCTTTCAACATGCATAATTCATATAAAAACAGTCCAAACAAAAAAACAGTTTACAACTACATTTGAAAACAATCAAAACAAAACTCAGGCTTGATCATGCAAGCCAAAGGAGCAAGGTCTATGGGGGAAGCTACTTATGCCTCCCAAATGGGAATTGGGCATCCACCTATACAAAAACCACCAATAAAATTCACCACACATATCCTTATGCCCCCACACAATCCCTCCTTATGCCCCCCACAGATTTCCTTATGCCCCCCACAAAGTAAGAAATGCAAGCTATTTATTTTCCATGGTGGATCCCAAACCCAAACTCCCTCCACAAAATTTTGATGCCAATGGCATTCCCTTATGCCCCCCACATGGATTCCCCATAGCCTTCTCCTACACCATTCCTATGGTAGTCTACCCAACCAGCCAACAATAAATCAAAACATGCACCATTCACACAACACAACAAGAAAAATAACAACATAAAAGAAGGGTTAAACTCCTACCTCTCCATGGTAGCTTTTGTTTCCAAACAACAAGCTTCAATGCCCAAAACATAGTCCCAAAACAACAATCTCCAAGCATGCAAAGTTTCTCCAAACTCCTTCCAAAAGCAAGAGCTCCAACACAAGAAAATGCACCCCAAAGAAGTTTGCAAAATGATTCAACAACCCAAAACAAGAAAAGAGTTTGAATTATATAGAAGAGGGAAGAGAAGAGGATGATGTGGATCCATGTAGGATGCCACATCACACATCCTCAAATTCAAACACAAAAGACAAAATTTCATTCTCCCAAGCACAATAAAGAGGTGGGTGAAAATATGACAAGTTACTTGCACACTCCAAAAGCCCACACCCCAAAGGACTGCAAATTAAATAAAATGTAAGAGAGTGCAATCAAAACTTGCAACATGATTAATAAAATGCATTATAAAAGTCTAAAATCACCTCTCCAACCATAAGTATGGTTGGTAAATTAAATTTGAGAGGTATGGGACAAGTTTTACTTGTCCCACAAGCCTCCAAAAATAGCCCCCAAGGACAAATTCGAATTTCCATGGAGGTGGAGTGTTTCATACTCCAAAATCTGACTTACACAACTCTTACACAAACTTACACATCCCTTACATATTAATATAAAAGAGCCAACAACTTCCATTATTACTTTCCCATATCCCAATTTAATTTATTTAAATTTTAATCATATGATTTCTCACATTAATCTCCACAATTTAATTAAATAAAAGAAAGGAACACATCACTAATAAAATACATACAAACAATAATAAAATTTAACCACATTAATAAAATACACAAACCCATGGTCACATATAAAGGTGATCCCCCCATGGGAATCCCTAAAAAAAACAACACACAACACAATAAAACAAGTTGCCATGGTGACCTTGTCGAATTCACCTAGAATTCCATTGTGGTTGGTCTCCAATCCCCGATGTTTGTTGTGATATTTTTAACCAAAACACAAATACCTCCTTTGGCCTCGTGGCCATATCAGAACATCCAACATGATATAAATATAATCACAAAATCATCTAAATATGTGAATCACAACAACATCAAGGTAATTTAACATTATCACATACAATTTATATCAACAACTATATCATCATCATATAATATCCATTTTCTAGATCTACTCATAATATCCAAAATCACATGTTCGAACAACATCCATAAAACATCCATGTCAAATAGTATATCATCATCCACATATGAGTGTCTCTAATAATCATCATGCATCATAACCAAATCAAGCAAATATCTAACATCATACTAAATCAAAGCATAATAATGTCCATAACATAATCAATAGTATCAAAATAAGCATTCGGGAAGGGTTAATTTGAAGAGGGTGTGTGCACCACAGTCAACTTCACCTACTGCAACTTAGAGAGGGTACAGGATACCACAGACTAAGAGACACGCGTTCCCTTTGTTAAACTTTATCAGACCGAGAAATATACCAGTTTCCCAGTGAAGAAGGATGAACTCAAGAAGGGTGAACAAACACCACAACTCAACTGCATGCAATACTTCACCACTCGATAAGCACAGAACTCCAAGAACCCGCAATAGAAACTTAAACTTGCAGACAATGTATGTACTGCAAGTATGAGAAAGGCACAAAGAAGCATAGAAGGATGAAAGGACCGAGATTAGTCACAAAACACACACTTTTATTGCTTCAATAACATGCACAATGCATCATACATTCAGAAGAGGCAATAGTTGCCATTACAGTCTTGAAGAGGAGGCTTGAAAGTTCTCTCAACACACAAGAACAACTTCTGTAAGAGAGAGGACCCTTGAAAAGTAAACACTCTTGCCCGAGATATCTAAGCTGTCCAACTTATGCGAGCTATTTGGAACCCTTTGAAATGAGCTTCCAACTTACATTTATAGAAAAATATGTGAGAAAGAAGAGGAAATGGTCATAATTACATTCCTAAAATGAAGGCCCATGATGTATTTATTGCAGTTAGTTGAACTACCTGAGAAGGTTCCATCATGGGTCATTAATTTGCACGATGACCAAGTCTTCTTAACTAATTAAAAGAATATTTAAATAAAATATTTAAATAATAATAATAAATATTATTATTAAAATATTTAAATAAAAATATTAATTTAATTAACACAATGTTGGGACCCCGTTGACCCGTTTGACATGAAGAGGAGGGGGTCCATGTGAAAATAGTTCGCACAAATCTCAACTCGGTGAGTTTGAATCCTCTAACTTCGGTGTTGCAATTGATTTTGAACCCCACACCAACTCTTTCCTCGCCTTGGCAATCGGCTCTTTTTGCATTGAGTCCTCCGAATGGTGGGCTATCAAACTTGATTCTTATCGCTTTTGCTCTGTTAACTCGAAGCCATTTATGCATTCCACGTTCAAACTCCATGAAACAACACCACGAGCTCTTCAACTGATTCGACCTGGCTTTGTTTTGCATATCAACCCGAGCACCCGGTTGGCTCAAACTCACTTGAATGTCGTGCTTAACCCAACATTTCTAAAAAGAATGGTTTTACCACAATGTTCATGGTTCTTCCTTATCATATAACACTTGCAGTAAGAATGTTTTAGCTTGGCCATAATAAGCACAATTGTACCTTCCAAACGATGAGAAAATGCCATTATCAACAAAGACCTAATGCTGCCATGATGATGACCCAGGCTTATGCCCGTAACATGTCGATAGACACCCTTGAGACTGATTTTTGGCCAAAGAGCCCTTCGGTATTTTGGCAGTGCACTCGGCAATCTCGGCTCCAACCAACAATTATGCCACTATTGGGATCTTAGTATGGAATGGGTAGCTGCGAGCTACACAATATACTCATTTTTTCGGAAACTAAAAAGATCCTTCATGTTACAATCTGCAACACGTAAAATAAGCCCTTCAAAAATACATTGAACAACTGGGGCAGCCAAGAGGACCTTGGAAAAAATGTACAGTAACAACCATATGAATTCTTCCTTAGTCGTGGATCAAAGCTAATAGAAATAAAGCTAGATAAAATTAGCTTGAAACTACAGTATAATCGTCCATTTGTTAAAACAAGTTTCTCTGAACCTGGTAAAAGAATATTTTTATTGTCCATTAGCGATACATAATGGAAGAGTATAAATATTGCTTCTGCCCTCAGAGTTTCTCAAAGAGACCATCAAGGATGTAACATGCAAAACGGCCGACCGGGTATTTTCAGAGCTGACCTTCACATTTAATTCGTTTTTAGGTAAAGAAATGCTGAGCAATACGAATCGTTTCATTCTGCACCGTATTAAACCTTCATCTCCTGGTTCGGGCAAATTTTATGAAGCCTTGAATGGCGTGACTCCAATCTATCATACACGGCAGTGAATGTTTGTTTCCTGTAGTGCTTGCTGGAAGCGTTCAAAAGACTTCTACTGTGCTGTAACATGCCTCCTGCCTGGTTAAATACTGTCAACCGGATGAGATCTCACCGTGGTTTCAACAACTCATCACTGTCGGCACATGTATTTAAGCTCGAAACTGAGCAAATCTTTTTGCTACGAGTTTCACCTTCCATACATCAGATGGTTCGCTCACTTAAACTCCTCTGCAACACTTCTCCAACGATGGGTTGTTTCGCTCCATTCGACAGTTTGATCATTGTTACATTTATGACGCCTTGAGATTCTTGTCAATGAGCAACTCGGTCCACCTCCTATTCTTCTGCCATGCTTCGTATTGATGAGATTATTTTGAATAGTTGTGCGTGTGGAAAATGCAAATTCTCTATGATTGACGAGACAGTGGATTTGTTTACCTTGTGAAAGCGTATTCCTGGAAATGCAGGTCTGCAATAGTTTAAGATATCTATATGGATTTACAGGGGTGTTGTGTGTGGTACGCAGAATGTGTAGAGCCTCCTTCAAACAACCTTCTGTACATAACGCTGTGAGATTGAGATTGAAAGTGGATGGCATTGGCACTGGCATTGCATTGCAGCGTGGGAAATGTCAATTTAGTTGTACCACTATAACAATGAACCACTGTAAGCATCCTCAGAAGTGGTAATATGACTGAGTTCTGAACCTTTCGACTGCTCATTATTCACCTCCACATTGAACGGGTCTTCGTTACATTGATCTTCCCCAACCAATTTGCCTATTTACTCGGTCCTTGACTGAGCTTTACTTGTTGAGTCCTTACACATGCACCAAATGGCTTAACCGATAATCCATCTATCTTCGTGAGCACGTTCTCGTTTACCACTCCAATTTGGATGACTTGCACAGTATTCCGAGAAATAAACTTGAATTCTTCTCTACGCGGAAACCTCACGACGGCTTGTCATTGCAAAGCTTCCACTTGGCGGTGCTGCTCCGAATCTCCCCCGCGCGGAGTGAACAACATGGCTTTCCATCTTAAAATTTCCACTTGGCGGTGCTGCTCCAAATCTCCCCCGCGTGGAATTTCGGTCATGGTTTGCCAAACGAATATCTCCACGCCTGGCATAATAGCTCCAAATCCCCGCGCAGCTTGGACAAATTAATCCACGGGCCCCGGACTCAACTTCGCCACGCAGATTTGGCAATTTGACCCGATTTCTCCACTATTTCCACTAGCGCGCGGAATTTTCATTCTCTTGCCATGATCGTGCCTTCACTTGGCAATTCGAATTGGCTATACGCAGCAGCTACAGGGTAGAGAAGTAAACTTTATCTCAGAAAAACAATCACCTCCAGAGAGAGTTAATTGCGACAGCTGCCACAGGGCGATCCCAAGGAACCGTTGGTGTTGATCCTGATGTTGCATGCGACCACAGCCGTGATCAGTTGTTGTAAAATCTTGCCGCTGTAGTCGAAGAACGAGATAAAGTTTTAGTTGAGTTGTCTCGCCTTTTCACTTTGGAAAGTCGCTTCCATGGAAGAAGCTCGATCAAATCTTGAGGCAAGTTTTGCGAATGAGGCTGAGATTGTGTTCACTACTATTTCTAGTAATGGCTGGAAGTTATTCCAGTGCCTAGCCCATGATTTTCCTTCAACAGATTTGAGGATAACATCAAACTCTTAGCGCAAACATTTCAGCTGTAGCTTGTAAGGTGTGATAATTTCAACAGAAACCTTTACGCTTGCTAACTTAGTGACTTGTTGAAGATGCTTATATAATTGCAAAGCAAATTATGCTCCATGAATATTCTGATATGAAACAGTTCCACCTCTATGAGATCCGCTTCCATGAATTACATCGTAAAACAAGTAAGGTCTCGATAGAGAATCTTTGTAATAAATTTCATCAGGTCTCCTGGTAACACTCTCACTATCACTTAATCGATTTTCATAAAAATATCTTGAAGGAAAATCCTGAATTTGAGGATGCATTCGATGATGATCAGATAAACACATAGTTGGATGACCTGCTTGTTGGAAGTGCTCAAAAAGGCTTCTGCTATAACATGTCAACTGCCTGTGCACCAAATGCTCGGCCGAGGAAGGTCTGAACAACGCCAGCGAAAATATATATACTGTATTCACTAATACCCTGGCCCGGCATTCTTGCTGTCTCTGCGGGCTTACCATTGAAAAATTATCTCGAGTAGTCCTCCCAGTTTTGCATTAATCAATGAGCCCTGGAATTGTATCCTAGAAACCATCTTTAATGCATCCACACGAAACGAGTTGCCTTGAATTATCCATCATGCTCGATGAGTCCCATTGATAGGGCTCCATCACGTATCTCTGTTTACGCAACGATCTCCATTCATTTTATGGCACTCTTGATGCCTTGGCTTGCGTTTGAATCACCCTAGCTCTGTAGAATGTGTCCTAAAAGAAGCTCACCACATGATCTCCAAAATGAACGAGTCACGAAGATGAGCCGAACTCCTTATCTCTGCCTTCACTTCCGCCTGTGGCTTGAACCTTTCCAATTCATTGAGACTTTATTGATAGCTCGAACTTTGACTCTCCCTGACTTGGCCTTCACTTCTGCATGCATCGATCTCTTCATATGCAATTTAGGAATTATTTTTAATTATTGCATCTTGATAATAACCGAAGGTGGGTTCCTGGGACTATTATTTCATTTTGAACATGACAGGACCCCCTTGTCCAATCTTGCCAGGTGTGCAAAATTAGATATAATGTATTGTGGCTAGATTCGAGTCACTTCAACTATAATATCAGATAATGCCTTAGCTTTTCTCGGGACAAAAATATCTGAATGGGTAGTGAAAAATGACATCTATTTGAGAAATTTCTTAAATTATTACCCTTGGGGTGATGGGTAGGTTGAGTACACTAATAAAAATATTTTGAAAATCATGAGGACTCTAGATGAGAACTAAATAACATGGCACACCAAGTTGAAATCAGCCTTGTGGGCTAATAGGATTACTCCCAAGAGGTCAACAAGAAACTCTCCTTACATGTTGGTCTATGGTAGAGAAGCAAGACTTCCCATATCCCTTGAGTTTCCAACATTGGAGCTTATGCAAGCAGCTAGAATTGTTTGATTTTGGGGCCATGAAAGTGAGGTATGCGAGTTCATGGAGCTTGAGGAACTCAAAACCAAGTGGTGCAAACCATGGAGAAGGATCAAACTTTGATCAAGAGGTGCTTAGATAAGAAGGCCAAAAATAGAACCTTCCAAGAAGGATATTTGGTCCTAAAATGGGCTGGAGATAGAGTCGGACCGGAAGACACTCCAAGTTTGATGTAATATGAAGCGAATCTTATATGATTTATGAATGCAAAGAAAACAATGCTTTCCAACTATCAAAGTTGGATGGAGAAGAATTGTAGAATCTAGTCTATGAAATATATCTCAAGATTGCTTTGTTACTAAATTAAATTATAATCTTTGTATATATTGGTTTATGTTTCTAATTCCTCTAAGTGCTTCTAGTACATTGTATTTTTGTTAGTGTAGGTTTTATTTTGTAATAAGTGTTGGTGCACACTCTGCATATTCCATTTGGGATATGTATGATCTTCTTGTTTGTACATAGTTTTTCCTTTTGTTGTTGTTTCACCTTCCAATTTTAAGGAAAGGTCTTATGATGGAACAATCAATTACTAGCTCAAATAGTTTTAGATTAGAGTCAAGTCCACACACAGTACTTTAGAGAAATTCAGGGGTAAAAATTTCAATGTCGATCAGTTTTTAGTTTTCAAACTAACTCCATGCACAATGGATACTTCAAGGCCACCGATCTTTGCAATCTTTCAAGAATATTACCATGTGATTCACTAAACTGTTATCCAATTTTTACCCCTTGCAAAATTAGCTAACTTGCTAAATATGGACTTATGCAATTTTATGGGGGCTTGATGAAGATATCTTGGAGAAAATTCCCAAAAAATTAGAGGGCAGAAATTTGTTGGAAAAAGTGTAGTCGTGTGTCGCAGAAAATGTCACCGTCCGATAAAAAAATTCTGCCACCCAACAACAAAATGTTCTTTACTGTCAGCCAAAAATGTAGTCGGGCATCCACAAAAATGCATTTGGGCATTAAAAAATGTCACCTCTCGTCAAAGAAAAATCAATCGACGTCAACAACAGCTCAGCCCACAACTTGGTAGTTGCACCAATGTGACTCCACTCAAGTGGCATGTAAGATACAACCACATAAGTACGATCCAAGTCGCTTGATAACACCAAACATAACACAACCGGTGGCTACAAGATGTAACCATCTGGTACAAATCAGGGGATAACACATGAATGTGGAGAAGAAATGATGCAATTGGTCGACACTGATGAACATGTATCCACCCATCAACATGAACCTCAAGCCAAGGGTTGGGCATTAATGAAGTGGTACAAAGTTTTTTCAACTACCAGTTTAATGAGGTATAACGCCCATGACTTCCCATGCAATCAAAGTACCAATTTGTATGGCTTCCCATACCTCTTTAATAGATTTTTTCAGTTGGTGAGGCAATTTCAAGAATCTTCATCTATATATTGTAAAATTCACTTCATTTGAGGGGAGACATTCTGCAGAATGTAAATGAACTATGTCAAAAATTAGAGCACTCTTGTGAGTTGCGGGCCTTGAATTTGGGCATTTTGTAAAGGATTCTTTCCTTGTGCCTATATTGTAGTGAATCGTGCGTTGTTTTAAGAAATAAAAATTGGTGTTTTTGTATTTTCTTTCCCTAGCTCGAGTTATATTGCATTCTTGCCTTATATTATATCTCGTAGGTATATTGTGCATGTTTTGACCTTCTTACAGGACCCGAACTTGTTGTGCCTCATTAAGATGGAGACATTAATGTTGTTTCAAACTATGAAACTTATGTTTTCCTCTCCAAATATATTTTCTCCCATTTTCACTCACTAAGGATATCTCCACCCCCTTGTTCTTGGTGTTATCACCTTCCTTAGTTTAGGAATTTCATTTTATGCATCTCTCTCTCTTCCCTGGTCCCTTAGAATTCTAGGTTAGTGTTAGAATAGTTGCATTTACCTTCTAGGAGTATTTTTAGCATTAGGAATAGGTAGAGGAACCAACCTTCTCTAGAGATTTGTCTCATTTTCAAGGGTCCCACACCTTGAGATAATCCCATGTTAGCAAATTGCATTGATTTCCCATATAACTCACTGCAAGCATTCAGAGGGTGTTGTAATTTTGCACAAATTTTTTTGGCATGCCGATGGGACCAAGAATTCAATTATTCCATGTTTATTAATATTGGGTGTGTATATTTGTGTTTTTATAGCCTTTGGAGGCTCTACAACAACACATAGTGTGACCCCAATCAGAAAATCAACTGATTTCAGTAGTGTTGGTGGTTGAAGTTGATGAGAAGGATTAAAACAAGGTCTAGGACAAGAGAAGAAGGAATATTTGAATACTTGCAGCTATCTCCAGGAAGAGGAAGAAGAGGAAGACAAGTTCAGATATCTCCATCTCCACCGAACATGAATCTTTCAACACCTCTACTCGTAGGTATTTTCTTCAATCAACTAGAGTTCTTAGACTAATCAGAATGGCTCAATAACCACCAAATCCATTTGTCAATTTCATGGGAAATAGTCTCGTTTAATATCAATACACAAAATATGATTCTAGTTGCAGCATTAAAAAAAATCCCATATTTCACTGGAGAGAATCACACAACTCTAATTGATCACATCTAGGACATTGCAAATGTTTGTGTCATTCATGAAATTGTTGATATGGATGTGGCAGTAAAACTTATTTCCTCTTCTCTCAAAGGGAAATCTTTGCACAGTGGTTGAAGCTTAACACGGTAGGATCAATTCAAAACAAGAATGAACTATCCTAAAGACTTTGTGACCAATTATGTAATTCTATTAGAGGAGAGGTATATGTAATTCTAATACAGGGCCAATGGATAACATCAAGAATGTGAATGAAAATAACAACGGACAATTAGATAATAGTTTGGGTGTTGGAGACCAAAATCTTCAAGATATGTTTCATTTTGAACTACTTGATATTGAGTAAAGAAGAATGTATGAACATAGTAATTCTAGAAATCAAATTTCATATCATATTATAAGTATGTATCTTGTTATTTTTGATAGACACATTTTCTTTTCTTGAATAATTTTTACTTGAGAAATGTCGTTCTTATTTTTTTGTCTTTTAAATAAAAATAATATCATACCATTTTTTGAGAGCTTAAGCATGAATATAATACAAATACAACACCATATAAATTTTAACCATCAATATTTTCATATAATGAAGAATTTTAAAGTTCTTAGAGAGCTATATATATTTATAGTCCGAAATACATGATACATGATCAAACTTTATGTTCTTTTTTGAAAATAATTTTAGTGTTGGAAACACAACTTCTATTCACGAGAAAGTGTTTGAAAATGATAATAATTAGTAATGTATTATGTAATAGTAATAGCAAACGTAATTGAGAATAATACTCACATTATGATTTTACTTGAAGAATTTATGCACTAATATAGTAAAATTACAACACCACATCAATTGAAATTTGAAACTCTCAATATTTTCATAAAAATCATATATATTTATACTTTGAATATTAAATAGTTTTACAACAAGATTTTCAAATGACAATTACAAATTTCAGAATTTCATTTTGTAGCTTCATCCTTAAGAAGATTATTTTGTTGTGTATTTGTCTCATCCGCATCATAAATTTATTTTACAACACCGAATGAATAAGATCCTTCGCAAATGCTTTGATATTTGAAATAATTTTCCGTCTGGATTTGTTGCATCACTAGTAGGACGATAACGTTGGATCCTATTCTATTTTCTTCTTCAAAAATATCTCTATATCCATTCCACACTCATTAATTATCCTTTTTAAGGTATTATTATGTTTGTTTAAGATAACACGCTTCCGCTTCAAATCAATTATTGCATTTAAATTTTCCTTGCAATTTTTACATGCACATCAAGCTCTATAGCCTCATTTTTCAAATTTTGGTACTTTGATTGCATTTCAAAAAAGAAAAATAATTAATAAAGTTTAAAAAAATTAAATCATAATTACAAATTTAGTAAGACATACTAATGCCTTATCTCTTTCTGCATTTTTAATAACTCTACAAGGCCTTTGTCTCTTGAACACATATTGTGGTATTCTTGTGCTTCTACATTTAAATTCTCAATTCTATTCAACATTATATCTAGCACTTCATCATCATAATAATTTTCAAAATATAAAGAACCACATATAGCTTGATTCAACAAAATATCAAGCTTTCTTTGGCTCTTTTTGAACTCGTAGAATACACAACCCCATGGGGTACATTCTATTACAAGTTCATGCCTTTTGGCCTTAAGAAAATCTGGTGCTACCTACCAATGTGCCATGACTATCATTTTCCATGAACACCTTCATGACATCATGGAAGACTATGTCGATGCCATCCTTGCCAAATCACAAACCGAGTAGAAAATTCAGTCAGTGTTCTTTGGAAAATCTTTGAAAGATTAAGATAATACAAAGTTTACCTTAATCCTAAGAAATGTGTCTTTGGTGTCACTTCAGAAAACTTCTGGGATTCATCATCTCACGAAGGGGAATCAAAGTGGACCCTACCAAATTCAAATCTATAATGGATATGCCACATCTACAGAACCTCGAGACAACTACGTGGATTACGGTGGTCAAATACGATCTATTCGGCATTTCATCCCTCAACTTGCGAGATAAGTGCCAAAATTTTAACCAACTATTTAAGAAGGACATCCAATTCAAATGGACACAAGAATGTCAAGAATCTTTCACTAAGTTGAAAGAATATTTTTCCACTCCATTGGTGCTCATGCCACCCATTCAGGAAAATCCTATGTTGTTATACACTTCAGCCACTAAACATGTCATTGGGGCATTATTAATGTAACAAAACAACAAGGGGAAAGAAAAATCCATGTATTATCTCAGCAGAACTCTCCTTGAGAATGAGACTAAGTACTCCCAGTTGAAAAATCTTGTTTGGAAGTCACATATACTTTTGGTAAGTTGTGACATTACTTGTTAAATCATACAACCAAGTTAATTGCAAAGGTTGATCCTCTTAAGTACTTACTTTCAAGACCAGTAATCACAAGATGGATGTCCAGTTGGATTGCACTCCTCAGTGAATTTGACATTGAATTTTTCAATCAGAAGGCTATAAAAGGTCAAGATATGGTAGATCGATTGGTCGAACACCCTTTGCCAAAGTTCACAACCATTAAATTTTGAATTTCTAGATGAAGACTTGTTATACATAGAAGTAATACCCTCATGGAATTTATTATTTGATGGATCTTGTAACATCCATGGGTCAGAGCTGGAATTATATTATGTATGCCTCGATGGTTATCTAGTTCCTCGAAGTCCAGGGTATTTGAGATTATCACTTTTGAACCATTCCTCACCTAACTCCTCTTTTTCCTCTCTTGTGCCTCAGTCATAATATTTTGATTTTCAAGCACTCAAAACCTTCTAGAAATGACACCATTGGATAGAGCTCTTTCTCATCTTTCCAGAAAGGTAAAGTTTTCCTCCTAACTCCATGTATTTTTGAAGTTATGGCTCGGAGTTTTTTTGGAAAAAATTTCCCCTGAAAGGCCCGCGGCCAATGAGATGCGCCACATGGCACCTAGAGTGGTGGAGTGTGGGGAAATTTTGGAAAATTTTCCAAATGACCAAAAAGGTGCAAAAATTTGAATTTTTGCCCGCCAACCCGATTTGGCCCTGTTTTGCCCTAAAACTTCAAATGGCCATATCTTTCGATCCAGAGCTTGGTTTTTCATGTTCTTTATATCAATGGAAAGATGGTGAAATTATCTACAAGATTCTAGGGTCATTTTTTTCATTTTGATGGAGTTTGGAGAGATAAAATGAAAAAACCTCTGGCACGTGGTCATGGACAGAAATGACGTTTCAACCACCGTTTTTAATGAAGAATGGCTCGCATTCTCTCCCAGCATGGCTAAAAATGTAGGGGATGGGTCTGTAAGGATGCCCATGCTATTTTGAATGTGTTTTGGTCAATGGTTGAATCCCTTCCATGTTTTCCCACATGTTTCTCTCTCCTGGGCTCGTCCCTTGCACTGTAAAAGCTAGATTTGGCTCATTTTCAAAGGGTTGAACATTTTTTGTGTATTGCAGGTCCCCTTTCTCACCTTGGAAGTGATTTTGGTGGAATATTAGACCTTTTCTAAGAACTGCAACTCATTTTTCCTCCCAGGTGTTGTAATGCAAGTGATTTTGATGTTAAAATAACAATACAGGCCCTGTGATTAATTTTTCATCCTCTGCTGGTGTTGTTTGACTAATTTCTGATTCTTCATTACAGTTATCAGTTTGTGCATGTTGTTTTGTTACATTTTATGAATTGTGTCAATCTACAGAAGTGAGAAATGCTCACCACTCCTTTGGTGCATCACCTATTAGCATTAGTTTTAGTTTATCTGCATTCTCTATCTCTGTCTCCTTTGGAATTTAGGGTAGGATTAGGAATTTAAACCTCTGCAACTTGTAAGTGATAAATATGATCAGAGGAGTTGAGGAACCAGCCTCTAATCTGGAGATTCCTTTCCCATTTTACAAGTCCCACACTTGGGGAGAGGATTCAATGTTGTGCAATCACACTGGATGTCTAAAATATCAAACTAGAAATTTGATCAACATCCAGGGGTGCTGCTGATTTGCAACAATAGTTTTGGCATGCCTGGTGGGACCTTAGAGGTCTTCATCTTCATTGCAACAAAATTGATGTGCATTTGTTGCAAGTTTCTTGCTTTAAAAGAGCTATAAATTGCACATCTGGCAACTCCAAGGAAGAAGAATCAGCTGGTTTTAGCAGTGCAGACCTGAAAACTCATGAGAAGAATCAACACAAGGTCAAGAGCTGGAGAGGAAGAGGTGCTGTTTGAATATCTGCAGTTATCTCCAAGAATAAGGCAAAGTGGGAGGAGAATCCAAAGGTCTCCATCTCCACCAAACAGAACTCTCTCAACTCCTCCACCTGGTAGGCCTTTCATTCAATCAACAAGGGTTCTAAGGCCAATCAGAATGGCACAAAACAACCCCTATGTCAATTTCACTAGCAGTAGCCCACTTGCTCTCAATGCACAAAATCCAATCCCATTTGTAGCATTGAAGAACATTCCATACTTCACTGGAGAAAATCAGACCTCACCTGGTGATCATGTTAAGGATATTGCTAACATTTGTGCAATCCATGAGATCAATGAGATGCAAGTCATTCACAAACTACGCGGCATCTTCATTCAAAGGGAAAGCTTTGCAATGGTTCAGGAGTCTTGCCTCAGGTTCTATTCAAAATTGGAATCAGCTATGTATAGCCCTCCATGAGCAGTTTGGGGAAAAGGGAGACAACTTGTCCCTTTTGGAGCAGCTGACAACTATCAAAAGAGCTCCCAATGAGCAGCTGACTGATTTTAATTTCAGATTTCAAAGGACTTGGGAGAGAATTCCAGTGGGCAAATGTGCCAACAACAGAAGGTGCTTTTCTTTATTACCTTAAAGCTTTAAATTCTGATATTTCTATGTTAATTCAGTCCATGGGAGGCACAACTATCCCCATTGCTTATAACATTGCCATTAGAGCTGAAAATTGTTTGATTCAAGCTGGCAAGCTGGCTCCTAGGCCTCCAATGCCATTATTTCCAAGTTTAGAGAGCCCAAGTACTAGCCAAGTGCCTAATTTAGCTTCTATTCCCACTCCTAGAAATTAGAATTCAAGTGAAGCTTCCACTTCATCTTCTAGTGCCTCAAATGAACTTCAAGAAGTCATGAAGCAATTGCAAAATCTAGGTAATGAGCTGGTTACACTCAAAAGGCAGCAAGCTCAAGGTTTTAGACCTTCCTTCCAGCCTCAAGCTCAGCCTAACAGGCAGCCATATCAACCTCATAGACCACCCAATCCAGCTGCAAATCTAAATCAAGCAAGGCCTCCTGCCAACAGACCATTTCAGCCCTATAATCCCAATGCTACATCTGCATCTAAAGCATTAGTGCCAGTACAAAACAATATAGCTCAAGAGTATGATTGGTGTTTCCCATGCAATGAACCTCATAACCAGTCCATGTGCTTCAATGGTGCCTTGAATCAAGCATTAATGGTGACAGAAACTGGTGTGGAGGGTGAAGGTAGTCAAGGAAATAACCAGCAACAAGAAACATTCCAGCAGCAATCAGCTCCAAATGATACCACACTTGTAAACTGGCAGGCAGAAGATTTTTGTGGCATGAATCAAATGATTTCCCAAAGTGTTGCAGCCAACACAAGGTCAAAGAGAAGAAATTTGGGTGAAGAACAGCCATTGGCCCCAAGTAATTCATGACCTTCTATCACTCCACAAACTATTGGCAAACAAAATGCAATCCCAAGCACGCAAGGATTGCCTAAAACAGCCCCTAGGCCAACCCAAATGCCAGTTGTTGCTGCCCATGTGCAAGGAATGAATGTGCAGGCCAAGGGACAACAGAGGGATACTTCATCTCCATTCAGTATCATTGATCAGATGAAGAAGACAAATGTAAACATATCAATGTGGGAATCACTATCTATCCTAGGCCAAAGAGATTTGCTACAAGCTGCCATGAAGGACTGGTCAACTTCAAATCAGCAAGTCCAAATGCAAGAGAAGGTGCTCACAAATGCTGCCCAGCCTGAGGGGAATCATGGAGGACAACAAGGTAAAATATTGAAGCCCCCTCCATTCTATGTTTCATTGATCATTGGGAACCAATTAGTACACAATTGCATGATTGATTCCGGGGCAAGTAGTTCAGTAATGCCCAAGCAAATAGCTGATCAGTTGGGAATTCAGTATGAAACCATATCCAAAGGGGTGGTGCAGTTGGATGGGACAGTAGTAACAATAGTCGGGGTGATTAAAAACTTGAGTCTTACTTTGCATGCCTGTCCCAACGTGGTTGTTTTGCAAGATGTCTCAGTAATAGACCTTCCACCACTCTTTGCCCTATGTTTGTCAAGGGATTTCACAGCTAAGATTGGAGGTTACTTGTCTGCTGATTGGTCACACATGCTATTCAGAACAAGATATGGAACCAAAGCCACAATCAGGTCTGAACCTATTGCAAACTTTCACATTGAGCCTTACACTCCAAGTCAGATTAATGCCAATTGTTCAGCGTTTGATCAAGAAGATTATCCAAGCACTGATGAAGCTGACACCAAGGTAGGAAGCATCCCAGATTTAACTCTTGATGAATGGGCAAGCAAGGTGCATGCTTTTGATCCTTATCAAGAAATAGAAGAATCTGAGTTGGGAGTCTATTGCATACATGAAGAAAATCAGCCTATTCCTAGCATCACCAAGCCAAACCACAAAGATGACAATGAGGTATGGCAGTTGTTTTTTGATGGATCAAGGAGTAGACAAGGTGCAGGAGGGGGATCCATGCTGGTTTCACCTCAAGGAGTTAAGTATTATTCAACTTTTAGATTTCAGTTTGCATGCTCTAATAACACTATCTGAATATGAAGCCTTGGTGCAAGGACTGCATTGGGCAATCAAGAGAGGAATAAAGAACTTGCAAGTCTTTGGTGACAGTGAGTTGATTGTCAACCAAGTCAAGGGGCAGCATGTTGTCAAGAATGATCTACTCAAGTGCTACAAGAACAGGGTGTGGGACCTCATTGAAGATTTTGAGGGCTTTAGCATCAAATCCATTCCTAGGAAAGAGAACCAAGCCGCTGACAGGCTTGCAGCAGTTGGGGCAGCCTTTGACGTTGTGGAGAGCATTCAAAAAGACAAGGTACAGCCAAACATCCATGTGATTGTGAGGCCTTCAGTGCCAGATAACAATGTAAGTTGGCAAGTGTTTGAAAATGATCAGCAAATCATCCATTTCTTAGCAAGAAGAGGCTGAATTCTCAGCCAAAAATCAGGAAAAGTTAGAGCAGCAGTATGGTGACCAAGTGGTGCAGCTGAGAACCAACAAACTACCAAAGGGACTTATTACTTTGGAGTCCATTTTCAATCCTAATGATCAGTTTAGGAAGGAGAAAGCAAACATCCAAGTGAAGGGAGAAGATTCAGTGTCCATCTCAGTAGAAAGAGGCAAATCACTCCAAATTGGTAAGATGACAACTGAGCAAGAAAGGTATGAGTTCATACAACTTTGTCAAGAATTCCCTGATGTGTTTGCTTGGAGCTATGAAGATTTGAAAGGTTTCAATCCCGAGTTAGCTCAACACACCATTGAATTGGATCCAAATACTAAGCCCATCAGGCAGAAACAAAGGCCAGTCAACCCCCACATGGAGCCTCTCATGAGAAAAGAATTGAATAAGTTGATAGAATCAAGAATCATATTCCCTATCAAGCATTCTAGTTGGGTTGCCAACTTGGTTCCAGTTAGAAAGAAGAGTGGGGAAATCAGATTGTGTGTTGACTTCAGAGATTTGAATAGAGCATCTCTCAAGGATCATTATCCACTTCCTTCCATGGAGCAGATTTTACAAGTTGTTGCTGGCTCCGAGAGGTTTTCACTACTTGATGGCTATTCAGGGTATAATCAGATTATGGTGAAGGAAGAAGATCAGTTCAAGACAGCCTTTACAACTAAATGGGGAACTTATGCATACAGGAAAATGCCATTTGGGTTGTCCAACGCTGGAGCTACCTTCCAAAGAGCAATGGACATGGCGTTCAAAGGTTTGATTAACAACATTGTACTGATATATCTTGATGATATCACTGTTTTTTCAAAAAATATAGCAGACCACCTCTTTCATTTGAGACAAGTGTTCCAAAGGTGTAGAAGATTTGGAGTCTCCTTGAATCCTAAAAAGTGTGTTTTTC
The DNA here is from genome assembly GCA_018340775.1 of Taxus wallichiana var. yunnanensis. Taxonomy (NCBI): domain Eukaryota; kingdom Viridiplantae; phylum Streptophyta; class Pinopsida; order Cupressales; family Taxaceae; genus Taxus; species Taxus wallichiana. Next base: position 52,689,524 of record CM031235.1, read on the forward strand.
TAGCCCATGAAGGAAAGCTCCTTGGCCACATTGTCTCCAAAGAAGGATTAGCAATTGATCCGGAAAGAGTCGAAGCCATAAGAGCACTACCATTGCCAAGCCACAAGAAGGCCCTTCAAAGTTTCTTGGGAAGAATAAATTTTGTTCGGAGGTTTGTCCCAAATTTTGCAGCCCTTGTCAGACCTATCACCAAGATGCTAAAGAAAAGCATGGCTTTCAAATGGACAGCAGAAGGAAAGGAAAGTTTTGAAGCAATCAAAGAAGCCATCTCTCAAGCCCCAACTCTCATCAACCCGGATTTCTCCAAGGATTTCATCCTCTATGCGTTTGGAGGTGATGATACTATTTCTACAATTTTGGTACAGCAGAATAAAGACAATGATGAGCAGCCAATTGCTTTCTTCAGCCAAATCCTGGAGGACTATGAGGTGAGATATTCTTTCATTGAGAAGCATGTTCTTGCAGTAATCAGGAGCTTGAAGAAATTCAAGCATCTAGTTTCAAACAATAAGGTCCAATTGTTGGTTTCTCATGCGGGGGTTAAAGACTTCCTCCTCAACAAAGACTTGAATGAAAAAAGGGCAGGTTGGATTACTCGTGTCATGGAGTATGACATTGAGATCAAAGTCACCAAGTTGGTAAGAGGAAAAGGATTGTGTGAGCAGCTGATCTTGAGCAAACAAGAGGAATCATGCAATGAGAAGGAGGTTGTTTTGGTGTTGCAAGACAACCATGAGCAAGGAAGCACTCAAGAGGAAAATAATGGTGTCCCCACTCCTTGCTGGACCCAAAGTATAATGCACTTCCTAAGCACAGGCCTATGTCCTCCAGAGATGAACAAGACCCAAAGAAGACACTTCAGTTGCAAGTTGTCCCATATGCCCTTGTTGATGGTGTTTTATTCAAAAGAGATGTGAATGGAGTACTGCTGAGATGCATTGGTACAAATCAGATTCATAAGGTGCTGGAAGAGTTCCATGGTGGACCAGCTGGTGGTCATTTTGCACCAAGAGTGACAGCTCTAAAGATCATGAGGGCTGGTTATTATTGGCCCAAGATTTTCAATGATTGTTATGCATGGATCAAGAGGTGCAAGAATTGTGCATTTTTCACAGGTAAAGAGAGGCTAGCTGCCCTCCCATTGCATCCAATTTCAGTTGACCAGCCATTCATGCAATGGGGTTTAGACTTCATTGGAGTTATTAATCCCAATTCGAGCCAAGGGCACAAGTGGATTTTAACAGCCACAGATTACTTCACCAAATGGACTGAAGCAGTAGCACTCAAGGAAGCAAATGAATCTAGCATCCTAGACTTCTATGAGGGAATAGTAACCAGATTTGGCATACCAGCTACAATAATATCAGATAATGCATTGGCATTCATTAGATCCAAGGTGACTGAATGGGCTGTCAAGAACGGGATCTACCTAAGTACTTCATCAAACTATTACCCCCAGGGTAATGGCCAGGCTGAATCTACAAACAAGAACTTGTTGAGGATCATTAGGAGGACTCTTGATGAGAATTAGAGGTCTTGGCATACCAAATTGAAATCAGCCTTATGGGCTGATAGGATAACTCCTAAAAGATCTACAGGTAACTCTCCATTCAAGCTTGTTTATGGAAGAGAGGCAATTTTGCCCATATCACTTGAGTTGCCAACATTGGAACTCATGAAACAGTTGGAGTTGTTGGAGTTTGAGCCCATGGAAGTCAGATATGCAGAATTGATGGAGCTCCAAGAAATCAGAAATTAGGCATCCCAAGCAATGGAGAAGGATCAAGCTTTGATAAAGAAGACCTTTGATAGAAAGGCCAAGAATGATCCTTCCAAGTTGGAGATCTAGTGTTAAAATGGGATGCGGATAGAGCAAAACTAGGAAGGCATTCAAAATTTGATGCCATTTGGAGTGGCCCATACATGGTCACAAAGTGTAAGGACAACAATGCTTTCCAGTTGTCTTCATTGGATGGTGAAGAACTGTAGATTCCAATCAATGGAATCCATCTGAAGCATTGCTACTGAAGGAAATGCTTCACCCTATACATATTAGTTTAGGTTTTTCATTCCTCCAAGTGCTTGTGCACATTGTTTTGTTGTAGATTAGTTTTTCTTTCCCTAAGTGCTTTGGCACAAGCTTGTTGTTCCTGGAGATGTGTTTGCAGGCCTTGCTCCATCAGGTGATATTCCATCTTCCTCCTTGTAGTGTTCTAGTCAGTTGGGGTATCAAACAGAGAATTCAATGACTCCATACCCAATGGATTGCTTCAGGTAACTGGTAACTTCATCCAGCAGGCAGATGACCCCTCTGAGTCGCCAAAATTGTTATCCAAAATGTGCCCCTGCTCATTTTTTGTGGCTAACTCCTCTCATTTTTTCCTCTCTTGTGCCTCAGTCATAATATTTTTCTTTTTAGGCACTCAAAACCTTCTAGAAATGACACCATTGGATAGAGCTCTTTCTCAGCTTTCCAGAAAGGTAAAGTTTTCCTCCTAACTCCATGTATTTTTGAAGTTATGGCTCGACGGAGTTTTTTGGAAAAATTTTCCCCTGAAAGGCCCACGGCCAATGAGATGCCACCACGTGGCACCTAGAGTGGTGGAGTGTGGGGAAATTTTGGAAAATTTTCCAAATGACCAAAAAGGTGCAAAAATTGAATTTTTGCCCGCCAACCCGATTTGGCCCTGTTTTGCCCTAAAACTTCAAATGGCCATATCTTTCGATCCAGAGCTCGGTTTTTCACGTTCTTTATATCAATGGAAAGCTGGTGAAATTATCTACAAGATTCTAGGGTCATTTTTTCATTTTGATGGAGTTTGGAGAGAGAAAATTGAAAAATTCCTCTGGCACGTGGTCATGGACAGAAATGACATTTCAACCACCGTTTTTAATGAAGAATGGCTCGCATTCTCTCCCAAAGATGGCTAAAAATGTCAGGGGATGGGTCTGTAAGGATGCCCATGCTGTTTTGAATGCATTTTGGTCAATGGTTGAATCCCTTCCACATTTTCCCGTGTTTCTCTCTCCTGGGCTCGTCCCTTGCACTGTAAAAGCCAAGATTTGGCTCATTTTCAAAGGGTTGAACATTTTTGTGTATTGCAGGTCCCCTTTCTCACCTTGGAAGTGATTTTGGTGGAATATTAGACCTTTTCTAAGAACTGCAACTCATTTTTTCCTCCCAGGTGTTGTAATGCAAGTGATTTTGATGTTAAAATAACAATACAGGCCCTGTGATTAATTTTTCATCCTCTGCTGGTGTTGTTTGACTAATTTTTGATTCTTCATTACAATTATCAGTTTGTGCATGTTGTTTTGTTGCATTTTATGAATTGTGTCAATCTACAGAAGTGAGAAATGCTCACCACTCCTTTGGTGCATCACCTATTAGCATTAGTTTTAGTTTATCTGCATTCTCTATCTCTGTCTCCTTTGGAATTTAGGGTAGGATTAGGAATTTAAACCTCTGCAACTTGTAAGTGATAAATTTGATCAAGGAGAGTTGAGGAACCACCTCTAATCTGAGATTCCTTTCCCATTTTACAAGTCCCACACTTGGGAGAGGGAGAGGATTCAAACTAGAAATGATCAACATCGAGGGTGATGCTTTGATTTACATCACACTATACCAGAAGAGGTTATGATGACTCTCTAAAATGAAGAATCTAATTAAACACTAGCTAAAGTATATCCTCCTAAAATGGGCTACACCATACTATCCATAATGGAAGTGCCATTCCAAAGCTTCCAACATGACCATCAAATCCATTCTGGAGAATATGGTTGATAAACATAGATGTAATTGGCATACATAATTATATCCTAACCTCATTCATGTACCTTCCCAAGCCTTGCAACCTATCACCTCACCATGGCCTTTTTCTAAATGGGGAGCTCAATCTTGTTGGCAAAATAAAGCCCACATCTTCCGATGGCCATACATTCATTATAACCACCACAAATTATTTCACCAAGTGGGTTGAGGCTATGCCTCTTACCTATGTTTTTGGGTGCAATATTTCTAAGTTCATTTTCAACCACATCATCTGTTGTTTTGGCATCCCCACTGCCATTTTCACTGATAATGGTGGCTCTTTCAAGAATAATGATGTCAAAGCATTAGCCAAAAAATACCACATCCTCCTCAAATGGGCTACACTATACTATCCACAATGGAAGTACTAGTCCAAAGATTCCAACAAGGCCATCAAATCGATTCTCACGAAGATGGTTGATAAACAAAGACTTAATTGGCATACACAATAGTATGCTACCTTGGGCTTACCACACTTCCTTTTATACTCTAACTAAAGTGACCCTTTTCTCCCTTGTATATGGCTCTGAAGCCATATTACCTATCGAATTCAAACTTCCTTCACTTAGAGTCTCCCTCCAACACCTCATGCATGAAGAGGATTATTGTCGAGATGCCTTGCAGAGCTTGAGCTTTTAGATGAAAGACATTTTCATGCCTTAGATAATATGAAAGTGTACGAATCGATCGCATCATAACTATAATTGTAGACACCAAAATTGGGTCACACTCGCTTTGGTCCCTCGACAAATAACCAACTCGAACACACTCACTTAACCATGGCCCCTTTTACCCCACTCTAATATTAATTAAATTAATTCATGATCTCATAATATTTTAAATATCCTAACCGGGATAATGCCCACACCCACCTCACCCTAAGACCTATTCTTAGTATGTTTCCATAACTAACTAAGACCTACCTAAACCCTAAAAATCAAAGCCTACATTCCCTCTAACCACATTCCCACTCATTAGAAAGGAATCTTCCATTCTAATCCACAAAAGAAAATGAATGAGATCCAAGAAATCAAGGGGATCTGCCCATTTTAGTAAACCTAGGAAATCCCACCCTAACCAACACCGATTACCCTAAACCACCACCGGTCAACCCGAACCATCGTCGATTACCATTTATTCCCCAAAACAACCTTATTTCGAGGTTGGCACATTTTCTAAGAGAAAGGGATGAAACCAAAGCTGCATGCAAGTAGAACCAGCATTCATACACACATTAGAGCATTCACAACCAACATCAGAAGTGATCACAGAGCCATTTGCATTCATGGAAGCATCCGGGAAGCACCATCACCACATCAAACTCCATCCATCTAATCAAATGCCATTGCCATCCAGCCATTAAGCTCGTACAATAGTAAGTGTTTTATTAACCAACATTCATCCATTTTCATTTTAGTAGGTTCTGTTATATCTATTATCAGTTTCTACTCCCACTCCCATTCTCCCACCATTTACCTCCATGCAAACTTGATCATTCCTTCACCCACACCATTAAATTTCCCATACCTAAATTTTAAAGATCTTTGAGTATATTTACGATCTCCATAGACCTTTTCATTGCCCTCTCCATTTCCATTTAGCCCCGTATATGTCCTCATATTGATATTTTAATAAGTTTTCTCTACCCTAACCATACCGATATCTTGGTTACACACAACCGTCGCGGTTCACTTGAACTAGCATCGGTCATAATAGATCGACGCCGATCTCTATGTTTTTACCCTCGAACAAGAATAGAGCCTAAAATCCCCACCAAATACCTAGAACATCCCAAAACCAAAATGGTACCAATTACTCTTAAGAGACCTTGACCTTCAAATTCAATCATAGCTTAGCCTATTGTGAACAAATTTTCTTATTGTATTCGAATGAGATACCTAAATCATTTTAACTATAGTAGGATTTCATTTATTGTTAACATTGAATTGTTTTAAACAGTGGATTGACAACCTTCTAGGGAGTATCACACTTCCTGGATCTAGGATATGCTTAAGTAGTCCATTGCATATCTTGTTTAACTTCTATTTGGTGGTCTTGTTTTTCTATTTCGAGGTAGTTCCTCTTAGCCAAAAGGAAGTTCTCACGGTCAATTGTGGATCAAGAATTCATACACGCACAAAAACCTTCAACTAGCTTCTACAGTGTATTCCTCCTAGCCCATTTACCCTTATCTATTTCATCAAAATTCAAAGAAACTCTCTAAGAATCGGGTGAAACATTTTGGCATGCCCAAAGTGGGACTCAGATGGGTTCCTTGCATTTATTCATTCCTAGGTGAAAAGATGCATGTTTTTTTTCCTTTCTGAAAGGTTCTCACACTAAAATTTCTCCCCTGGAATCTTCTCTTCTTTCTATTTGTCTCAAAGCAATCGTGTTTTGGTGCTATAAAAAGAATTCGTCTTTCCTTTCATTTGTACTACATTAATGAAAGATCATAATTTCTCCTGTTCATATTCTTGTGTCATTGAATTCAATATTTCGATTTGGGCTTAAAATAAACTTTATTTCATTATGCTTTTATGTATTAGCTCACATTAATTGAGGAAAACCTATATGCTAGAAGTCATTCCGAGCTGATGGTTGACAAACGAATCGTAGAAATAACTCTCTCTCTCTCTCTAAGTCTTACCAAACTACACCAATTGAAATATACACATATTTCTTAAACAACATATTTCGGGAATTCCTGTCAATGATCGCACTAATCAAAGTTGATGGCAGGTACTCCCAACTCGTTACTTATGTTGAGTCATATCTTAGAAGACGCCAACCCCACCATAACATACTTGAAACCTCTCCTTGTAGGTCTCCTTCGATCAGGGGATAAATTTTAAAAGTTCCCTAAACATCTCTAAATGGTTCTTCAGTGCAAAATATCATCTCGAGAGCTTTCCAACAACTATGAGAACGTGACAAATGGACATCGGGAGCTCTAGATATGTTCGGTCAAAGTTCGAGGCAATGGGAAAGTCAACCTGTAAATCGGGTCAATATTGGACCGATTGCACCGTGACACATGGCTTGCCAAACACTCATCGAATTCGCTCGATTTTCCTATCGAGAGATGACAAGTGGATTACAGGATTATTTCTATTCCACATTGTATGGGTCGAAATAATATTATTTGGTAAGGCCACTTTCCAAAAGCCACATGTATATATTAATGTGTATACATTAATATTAACTCCTACATGTACCACCAAACATATGTCCACGTGGTAAAGGCATGCATTGTCATGCGTGGAAGATTCCACGTGAGGAGAGGGAGGTGAAGCGGTGGTAGGGGGGGCGGTTATAAGCCCAACGTGGTCTTTGACCACTTCATGCGTGGAAAGGCTTTAAAGCCTTATACATTATTCTCCACCGCCAAAATATGTGGGGGCTTAACCAATGCCATGCGCCAAATGGGATATTTATCCCTTAACAAATGCCTAGCCGATCCTTATGGGATATTTATCCTATTTTTTAAACATGCTAATCGGCTAAAATGGGAATTAATCCCATATTATATGCAATCCGCCCATTATTGGGAATTTTTATCCCAATTTATATGTACGGGATTAGGCTAATATTAGCCTATGGATAATATGCAAGTGCATTATTTTTGGGCCCTAATTTTGTATAAATAGGGAACCTGTTCATTGTATTGGACATTGTAGAGACACAGGTGCAATGGAGAAGCTCATTGCTTAGAGCACTAAGCAGTGGACACCGATGCAACGAAGACATCGATCCCGAGCTTATTATTTGTTAAGCTTATTTATGGGATGTGTCGACAAGTATTGTCTATTGGACTACTATTTTCAACAATATTAGATGGAATATTTGTGATTGGGAGTGAAATGTAAACTACCTAATAGGCCCATAGCGCCACACCAAGTACTTGCAAAATCCTCGGATTGTCGATCGGAGTGCTAGCTTCGCATTGTTTGCATCGGGAAGGCTGATCACAACCGAAGGAGATGTGCATCAAGAAGGTGGAAGTCGGGTGTTATTTTTCACCCTTGTCATCCGAAGAACTAGTGTGTTGATAGCAAGTAAAATTCCATTAGGTTTTCTTATGAAAGTACTATTGTAACTTACAAGTTTTGACTAGTGGAACGGTTCGATCATGAACCCGGAGACGTAGGCAATTGCCGAACTCCGTAATCAATCTATGTGTAATTGTCATTATTGTCTTGCATTATTTTAAATTGATTACTTAAAAGGAGTAAATTATCGGCAAATAATTAAAGCCTATAAGGGTCCGAGATCAGGTCGTAATAATCTGATTATTTTCGGATCAAGTTTGGTATCAGAGCTGGTAATCGACACCTGCAAACTTACTAATCTTCGAAGCAAGTTGGTATGGAGTAGGTTAATCAGTACAGGTTGCTTTGACAGGGATGGCATTGGCTTGTACTTCTGGATTTCCAGATTGGTGGGATAGACTGAGAGACAGGTTTAACATACTCAGTAATTTTCTCACATTTCTATTTGGATGATTCCATTATATCTCATATGCAGATAAAACCATAAACTATTGTGTTAGGTAGAATGTATTGGTAAGACCCCTTTGAGGGCAACGTTTGTATACATCTAACCAGACATGGCACATTAGTTAAAGACCCAATTTTGGGCAATGTTTGTACTCTGTTATACTTGCATTAGTAAGACCCCCAGAGGGCAATTATTTTGGTGATTTTTCTAACACCATAAAATGCAGTATATTTTCCTTGTTTAGTCATTGTTCTAGCAGGGAGGAGACAAATTAAGTCAATCCACATTGCGATGCAGTGGAGAAGACCAAGTACATAAGCCACCAAGTAGGAGAAATTTCACGACAGGTTTACCATGCAAAATTATTTTCCTATAGAATTGGTATTTTAAGCTTATTGTACAAGACTCCAAAAATGGAGCATTTTTTTACAACTAGTTCTACATGGTGTATTAGGATATAATTTCCTCACACTCGTATTTAAAAGTTGTATAAAGACCTTATTAGGGGCACCTATCTCCTAATCACTTGTGAGTACCCACATTATACTTGATACAAGATTTGACTCATATAAAGCTTGGAGATTGATCCGTCATTTGTGCGCATAATAGAGTTCGTGAGAGATCAGCTCGGAAATTCATTCTATGTAGAGGCATTGTGACCAGGACTGCAGCGAATGGTAGTGAATCACAAGCGTTGGCATTGACGCTGGTCGGAACTTCATTCTGTAGAGGTATTGTGACCTGCGGCAGAGTGGCACCGATATTAGTGTGTCAACAAAGAGGAGCTCTAAAAGGATTAGCTCGGAACGTCATTCGGTGTCAAGGCATTGTGACCACACATTCAAATGGTAGCGATCAACAGACTTAAGCACCGTGCATCGGAGGCTCAAAGTCTTGAAATAGGATTAGCATCATGCATCGAGAGGTGTTGAGGTTCAGAAGACTTAAGATCATACATCGGAGGCTCGAGGTCTTGAAAAATGCTTAGCATCATGTATCGGAGGCATTGAGGTCTACACAGAGACTTAGTATCATACATCGGAGGCTCGAGGTCTCAAAAAGGCTTAGATCATGTATCGGAGGCGTTGAGGTCTACAGAGACTTAGCATTATGCATTGGAGGCTCAAGTCTTGAAAGAGGCTTAGCATCATGCATCGGAGGTGTTGAGGTCTCAGTAAAGGATAAGGCATTGTCCATTATTGACATTCGATCAATCAAAGCTCTACGTAACATGGAGTTCCTTCAAAACCAACCCGATTCTACGTAATCAACTCGAGTTAGGAGCTATGTTATAGATTAAAAGAAGATCCTTGTTGTCGATATCAAGAAGCTTAGCACCGCATGAATGAGCGTTGAGGTTTCATTCAAAACTTAGCACCATAAAGCGAGGCGTAGAGGTCTTCTTCGGATATCCGAGTGGCATAGTGGAAGCATCGTGGACCCACAACCCATGTGTCCCAGTGATCAGAGTAGAGTTTTCAAGTGAGAAGGTTGGAGGAGAAGACCCAAGGGTCTACTACACAGCAAAGCACTTCCGAGGTGGCAGCAAAGTTCTTGATTCAGGATAATATGGAAGCTTTTTGGGACAAAAAGATTTTCTCAAATGGGGAGGTGTGATCAGGGATCATTTTTAAAAATTCCTAAACATCTCTAAATGGTGTTAGTATAGAAGATCATCTCGAGAGCTTTCCAATAGGCGTGAGAATGTGACAAAATGGACATCGGGAGCTCTAGATATGTTTGATCAAAGTTCAGACAAGCCAGAAAGTCAATCCTAGTCAACCGGTCAATATTGGACCGACCGCACCGTGACACGCGGCTTGCCAAACACTCGTCGAATTCACTCGATTTGCTTATCGAGAGATGACAAGTGGATTACGTGATTATTTCTATTCCACATTGTATGGGTTTAAATAATATTATTTGGTAAGGCCACTTTCCAAAGCCACATGTATACATTAATGTGTATACATTAATATTAACTCCTACACTGCTCGGCCAAACATATGTCCACATGGTAAAGGCATGCATTGTCATGCGTGGAAGATTCCACGTGAGGAGAGGGAGGTGAAGCGGTGGTAGGGGGCGGTTATAAGCCCAACATGGTCTTTGACCACTTCATGCGTGGAAAGGCTTTAAAGCCTTATACATTATTCTCCACCGCCAAAATATGTGGGGCTTAACCAATGCCGCGCAAAATGGGATATTTATCCTTAACAAATGCCTAGCCGATCCTTATGGGATATTTATCCTATTTTTAAACATGCTTAATCGAAACAAAATGGGAATTAATCCCATATTATATGCAATCCGCCCATTATTGGGAATTTTTATCCCAATTTATATGTACGGGATTAGGCTAATATTAGCCTATGGAAAATATGCAAGTGCATTATTTTTGGGCCCTAATTTTTATAAATAGGAACCCATTCATTGTATTAGACATTGTAGACACACCGGTGCAATGGAGAAGCTCATTGCAGAGCACGGAATAGTGGACACCGGCAATCTGAGACACCGATCCCGAGCTTATTATTTGTTAAGCTTATTTGTCAGGATGTGTCGACATTGTGTATTGTCTATTGGCCTACTATTTTAGGCAATATTAGTTGGAATATTTGTGATTGGGAGTGAAATGTAAACTACCCAATAGGCCCATAGCACCACACCAAGTACTTGCAAAATCCTCGGATCGCCGATCGGAGTGCTAGCTTCGCATTGTTTACGCGCCAGAAGGCGATCACACCAAGGAGATTGTGCATCAAGAAGGTGGAAGTCAGGTGCTATTTTTCACCCTTGTTGTCCAAGAATCGGGTGTAATGATAGACAAGTAAAATTCCATTAGGTTTTCTTGTGAAAGTACTATTGTAACTTACAAGTTTTGACTAGTGGAACGGTTCGATCACGAACCCGGAGACGTAGGCAATTGCCAAACTCCGTAATCAATCTGTGTGTAATTTTCATTATTGTCTTGCATTATTTTAAATTGATTACTTAAAAGGAGTAAATTATCGGTAAATAATTAAAGCCTATAAGGGTTCGAGATCAGGTCGTAATAATCTGATTATTTTCGGATCATCTTCTTCATCGGGAAGCCTTCCTCACCAAAAACTCTATCCTAAAGTTCATAAGTCAATCCTTAATAGCATAAGCTGAACAAACATAATATAAAAATCACTCTTAGGATCCTATTTTTCTTAGTGTTTCTATTTGGCTTGCGTTTTGAGGTGAGAGGACATGTTATTCATCTTTTTATTTCTCCTTGCACACTCCTCATCATAGTTGGTGTATTCCAGCTTCATCTGAGTGTGCCTGGACCCTATTTTCATCATTCTCATAATTTTGGGTTTGAATCCACATTTTATTTTAAATCATAACCACCTTTTCTTCATTTCTATTTCAATTTCACAAGAAAATGTTGTCACCCAAAGTGACCATCATCGCTACCCTCCGATCTGTCATTAGTTTTACCCAACCGACATCGGTTTACTATTCTTTTGGTTAACCTTCCCAAAAGGACATGTTATCCATATTTCACCCCTATGCCAAATATTGGATTGACCACAATCTTGCTTAGGAGGAAACATAGTGAAAAGGATTCAAAATTGGCTAAGTATAAAGGTGTAAGCTGAGAATGCCAAGTGTCGTATGACACCGATTCAAGGGGTAAAAGGTGCAAAATGGCCTCGCTCTCGCTTTGAAGGAAAATTCAGCATTTGGACTCCGAGTCAATGCCAAAGCGGGGAATCAAAGGAAAGGGGAAAAGATAAATTACAGACCTATAGGCCCGATTTTTGTTCCAATATGGCTGCCACGTGTCCGATATCAAAAGGGGACCCATTTTTCAAGTTGTTTTCCGCCTTCCAGACTGATACAAACTTTCAAGGGGAATATTTTTGACTCAGTGGCTCAAAATATTGTAAATTTGACGTCGTTGGAAAAATCTTGACCTCACCCATGCCATGGAGATCTAAAACTTTAATTTTGAGGAGGGTAGGTGAAGAAAAATGGAGGAAACGCCTTTAGGATTTCAATGTAGGATCTTTCTTGCCTCAACAACCAGATCAGATTTATCTCTGCTTTGTCGCTTTCCTCTTCCTTCAAGGAGCTTAACTAAGGATTGATGCAGAAAGACATATTTTGGGGAGAGGTTTCATCGTGAGGCATTAACAAAGTGGGTGGCTGAGCTTCAACCTAATTTTCCCACTCTCTCTCTCTTCTTATTTCAAAGTTGAATCTATAAATGTGGGGGAAGGATTCATTGTAAAGGATTAGACATTATTTATTTCAGAGGCTCCCTTATCCTCTTAGTAAAAGGATTTATGGGGTTTAGGCCTTCCATCAAAAAAATTACAATACATTTCTACCTCTTAGATACTTTACAATGGATCAGTATCAATCTATGGAGCAATAAAACACATCCGTGATCAATTTTAGATCCTTTCTTGTCTCTTTTGCTTTCATCTGGTCTCCCATTATATATCTAGCTAATATGCATTTTTTTTTCTATTATTAAAATAAGTGTTCATCATTCCTTTGGTGTATCACCTCGTAGTTTAGCTTTGTTTTAATTTATGTATTCCTTATATCCCCTCGTCTCTTTGGTAAAGTTTAAATTAGGATTAAGAACAAATTGCTATGTACTTGGGATATGATAATATAATATATATGGGTCGATGGAGATGCTGACATGTGCCACACATCCCCTTAGTTATATGTATGCATTCACATGAGATATAATATTATAATGTATATGGGTTGATGGAGATGCCGACATGTGGCACACATCCCCTTAGTTAGTTATATGGGCTCACATAGGAATTGGGTAATGGGTCGGCCTACATTGGGATTAGGTGTTACCCATCCTATTTAAAGGATGTGAGTATCATTATGAGCAGGTCATGGATGTATGAGTTGAGTCTTCTACTTAAGTAGAGGTATATGGAGGTGCCCCCTCAAAGTGGATTCCCATCTTGGGAGATTGTGGAGTTACTCCTTCCTTAAGGAGCATTGTATGGTGTTGCCCTACCTTAAGGGTATTATTCTGAATATATTGCATATTAGGGCATCTTGGCCCCCATATCTCTTGTGTTTTATTATCTTCTGTAATTTATTGATTTATTATATGTAAGGTTCTTATCAAGTGGTATCAGAGCAGTGATTCGGGTAATTTGTGGGATGAAACCCTAATGTTGGTGATTCGCTTATATCTCGAAGATTGACTTGGAATTTTTCAGATATTTTTTTGGGGAGTGGATACATAGTTCAAGTGATCTTTCCTCCAAATTTCAGATTTTTTGGAGCTATTTTGCAAAAGTTGTGTTTGTTTTAGAGTGGAAACCCTAATTCTAAGGTTTCATCTATATCTTCTGAATAATGAAAAATAAGAAATAATTTTTTTGGGTTGTTGGTAATATATTAAATGGTGATACCACTGAAATTTCAGAATTGGTGGATCTATTTTGATAGATTTATTTCAGTTTTATTATTTTTCACTATTTTTCTCCATAGGCCACAATTTGAGGAATTTTCCTAAATTTCTTACATTTTCGGAAATCTCTAAAAATTTTAGTAGGGGTTACTTCTTTGTGGTTTCAGATTTGAGGCTGAATGATTGATGAAATCATTAGGTAAAATATTGGTCAAAGGAGTAAGTTTGTGAAACCCTAATTTTTGTGCATGATGGATATACCAATTTTCTATGGCAATGGGGAAATTGATGCAAAAAGATGGTGGATACAATTTAAAAAAATGTATTTTGAAGAATGCTTAGTATGGGTTAGTTTTTATCTTCATCTTGGTGGGAAAGCATGACATTGGTATTCTTATTTGGATATAGATCTATTGGATTGGGATTGGGAGGAAATGGAAGATATTTTCTTAGCTTATCGGGAAACAAAAAGAAACACAATTTCGTTAAAGAAGAAGAAAAGAAGTAGAAGTAAGCAAAGAGAAGAAGAATAAGAAAATGTTGATGATGAAATTGTTACACATGATAGTGCATCTCCAAAGAAGGAAGCTTCAATATTTCAGTTTGAAGGGTGTATTCAAAGAAAAAAGGTAATTGTTTCCATAAACCCTAGAACAAATATAACTTCATCAATATGGATGTAGCTCAAAATATACATGTGCAAGCAAAGCATATCAAGGAATCTCAAATGGATGGTAAGTAGATTCAGGTTTTTGAAGATTTAAAGCTCTCTATGGATAAATATGTTTTACATTCATATTTTTATGCTTTAGATATGGATGGTATGGATATTGTTCTTGGATATCCCTGGTTAGAGACATTGGGAACAATTAATATTAATGTGCAAAATAAATTCATGAAATTATGGTACAAGAGAAAGAAAATTACATTGCAAGATATCACACTTAGCAAGGAAAAAAGTAATGTAAAATTGGATCATGAAGATGAATTTGAAGATGCCAAAGAAGGGAATAAGGATGAATCGGAAGGAGAGGATGAAGAACATGATGAAAAAGTAAAAAATAGTTTCTCTACTCAAGAGAAAAAAGAAATAACAAACAAGTTGGAAGAGGAAAATAAAGTGGAGGAAAAGATTGATAAGGTTGAGCATACTAAGGTTGCACCATATCGACACCCACACCATCATGAGAGGAAAAAATCATGGAGACATGTTAGGACACATGAGGATAGAAATCCATATGGATATACAGGGAATCACAAGAATACTTTTGGCTATACATGCAATCAATGGAGCAATAATTATATGACATGGAATCACATGAATAATAATTATGGAATATGCATGGATGCCGAGAAGGAACACATATGGACCAAGATGGAACCGGATGAGCACAACCGAATATGGAATCATTTTTGGAGCAACATCACCCACTAGCATTTCATATGGTTGGTTGGATGATCGAGCATGGCAACAAGTGTGCAATAATTTAAAGCGCACTCATTATATGGTTTCTTCTTATGTTTCAGGATGAAACATGTCAAAGAGGGAGGCAATGCTATGCACCTTGGGATATGATAATATAATATATATGGGTTGATGGAGATGCTAGAAAGTGCCACACATCCCCTTAGTTATATGTATGCATTCACATGAGATATAATATTATAATGTGTATGGGTTGATGGAGATGCCGATATGTGGCACACATCCCCTTAGTTATATGGGCTCACATAGGAATTGGGTAATGGGTCGGCATACATTGGGATTCAATGTTACCCATCCTATTTAAAGGATATGAGTATCATTATGAGCAGGAATGGATGTATGAGTTGAGTCTTCTACTTGGTAGAGGTATATTGGAGGTTTCCTCGAAGTGGATTCCCATCTTGGGAGATTGTGGAGTTACTCCTTCCTTAAGGAGCATCGTATGGATGTGCCCTACCTTAAGGGTATTATTCTAAATATATTGCATATTAGGCATCTTGCCCCCATATCTCTTGTGTTTTATCATCTTCTCGTAATTTATTGATTTATTATATGCAAGGTTCTTATCATAGATCCTTTGCAAGTTTCTATGTATAAACCTAAATAGAGGAATAAGGAACTAGCCTTCAACTGAGAGCTTTCCCATTTTGCAAGGTCCCACACCTGGGGAAATTTTAATGTTACGTAATCACACCAAATGACTCTGCCTTAGAAAAGTAGACCTATAGAACTCATTGGGGGTGTTGTGATTTCGTGTTAACATTTTTGGCACACCCGATGGAACTAAGAAGTCTCCATCTTATTACAATAGGGATTGATGTACACTTGTTGTGATTTTGGCTTTTAAGAAGCCTTAAAATTATACATTTGGTGACTCCAAAAGAAACAAATCTACTAGTTTCAGTAGCCCAAGCTTGGGAGATTCATGAGAAAAACCCTTCTAGAGAAGGGAAAGAAGGTATATTTGAATACTTGTGTCTATCCTCAG
This sequence comes from Taxus wallichiana var. yunnanensis, assembly GCA_018340775.1. Classification (NCBI taxonomy): domain Eukaryota; kingdom Viridiplantae; phylum Streptophyta; class Pinopsida; order Cupressales; family Taxaceae; genus Taxus; species Taxus wallichiana. Next base: position 52,705,743 of record CM031235.1, read on the forward strand.
CAGAGAAAGGAGAGGAAGAAGAGTTTGAGGTCTCCATCTCCACCAAGTAGAACCTTGTCAACACCTCCACCGCAAGGCCTTTCTTTTTCAAATCTGTAAAAATTCTTAGGCCAATAAGAATAAAGCATAATCAAATCCATTTGTCAACTTCACATAAAGAGTTCACTCGCCTTGAATGCACAAAACCCAGCCTCGATTGATCAGTAGCATTAAAGAGCATCCCACATTTCACTAGGGAAAATCAAACTTCTCCTGGTGACCATGTCCAAGATATTGCAAATGTTTGTACAATCCACGAGATCCATGAGATGGACATTGCAGTCAAGCTACTCTCCTCTTCATTTAAAGGGAAAGCTTCACAATGGTTTAGGAGTCTTGAAGTAGGCTCTATCCGTAATCGGAACCACTGCGTGCATGGATCTTCACGATCGCTTTGGGGAAAAAGGTGATAACTTATCTTTATTGGAGTAACTAACAACAATCAAGAGAGCCCCGAATGAGTAGCTAATAGACTTCAACCTCATATTCCAATGGACCTAGGATAGAATTCCAACAACAGTAAAGCCCACTAATGAAGGTGCCTTCTTATACTTTCTTAGGGCTTTAAATTCTGATATTTCTCTGATGATTCAATCAATGGGGGCACTACATTACCTGCAGCCTATAGCCTTTCCATAGGGGCTAAGAACCATTTGATTCAAGCTAGAAAAATCACTCCTAGGCCATCTATGCCTCTATACCCTGAGTTAGGAAGCCCAAATACTAGCCAAGCACCTACATTAGCTCCTATACCCACCCCTAAGAGTCAAAGCTCACCAAGATTTTCACTTCAACATTTAATACCTCTAGAGAGTTTCAAGAAGTGATGAAGCAACTTCATAACTTTGGGAATGAACTAGTGACCATCAAAAGACAACAAGCACATAGTTCTAGGCCATACCACCTCAAGCTCAATATCAAGCTGACCCCAAAGATCAACACAATAGGCCACCACCATTGATCGTGAATTAGAACCAAAACCAAGGACAACCCCAATTTGCTAGACCTTTTAGGCCATATGATCCTAACACAACTTCAACATCAAGATAATTGGTCCCAACACAAAACAATATGGCACAGAATATGATTGGTGTTTTCTATGCGAACATCCACATAACTAATCATCGTGCTTTAATGGTGATCTAAATCAAGCCTTGAGGGTGAAAACAAGTATGGTGCCATAAGAACCTAGCCAAGGAAGATCAAGCAACAAGGAGCTCAACAAGGTGGACCCCTAAACAAAACTATGCCGGTAAATTGACAGTCAAGACTTCGTGGGATGAATTAGTTCCCTTCTCAAAGTGTAGTTGCTCACAATACATTGTCTAAAAAGAGAATTATTAGAGAGGTCCAACCACTAAATTTAGATGAACCTCAATCTTCCATCACTCCACAAGGTCTTGGTGTTCCAAGTGTAACTCCAAACATACATAACCAATCTAAGCCACCTCCCAAACCCTGGGTTAAGACATCGGTTGTAACAACCCATGGCAAGAAAGAAATGTGTCTAGGAAGGGGAAAAAAAGGAAATCACATTCAATATTATTGAGAAGATGAAAAGGAAAAGCGTGAAAATTTCACTATGGGATTCATTGGCCATTCTAGGGTAGAGGGATATGTTGCAGATCGTGAAGCTGCACTGGTCAAGTTCAAATCACCCCCTAACCAAAGAAGAAAGAGTGTTTTCCAATGTAGTTCACTTGGGAGGAACCATGGAGAACAACAAGGTAAAAACATGAGACCTCCTCCCTTATATGTCTCATTAATTATTTGGAGACAAATTAGTACATAATTGTATGATTAATTCTGGGGCTAGTAGTTCTGTGATGCCCAAACAAATAGCTAATCGCTTAGGTCTCCAATATGAGGTCATCTCTAGAGGAGTAGTACAATTAGATGGGAAAGTAAAGTGACTACCGTGGGAATCATCAAGGATTTGACTCTCACTCTACATGCTTTCCCTAATGTGATTGTTTTGCAAAACGTGTCAATCATAGACTCACCACCACATTTTGCTTTGTGTCTATCTAGGAACTTCACTACCAAAATGGCAGCTACCTATCTATTGATTGGTCACATATGCTCTTTAGGACAAGGTATGGAGCAAAGGCCACAATCGATCTGAACCTATTTTTGAATATCATATGAATCTCATGTGCCTAGCCCAATCAATGCCAACTTCTCAACTTTTGAAGAAAATACTAAGGTGGGATGTATCCCAGACTTGACTCTTGATGATTGGGCCAACAAAAGTCATGCTTTTGACCCCTATAGGGAAATGGAAGAATCTGAGCTAGGTGTCTACTGCCTACATGAAGAGAACTAGCCTCTTCCTAACCTAATCAAGCTAGAATACAAGGATGAAAATGAGGTATGACAATTGTTCTTTGATGGTTCAAGGAGTAGACAAGGAGCTAGAGGAGGAGCCATGATTGTGTCCCCCAGAGGTATGAGATATTATTCAGCCTTTAGATTCCAGTTTTCTTGCTCAAATAACACTGCTGAATATGAGGCTTTAGTCCAAGGTATTCATTGGGAAAGGAAGCTGGGAATCAAGAACTTGCAAGTATTTGGTGATAGTGAACTAGTTGCCAATCAAGTTAGAGGACTAAATGCTGTAAAAAATGACCTGCTCAAGAACTACAAGAGTAGGGTATTGGATCTCATGGAGGATTTTGAGGCCTTCAGTATTGTGTCCATACCAGGAAGGAGAATGAAGCTGTTGATATAATTATAGCAGTTGGAGTAATGTTTGATGTGGTTGATAACATCAAGAGGGACATAGAACATACATATATCCATGTGGTTGTGAGGCCAGTAGTGCCAGATAATAATACATGTTGGCAGGTGTTTGAGAATGATCAACAAATCATTAAATTTCTACAAGAAGAAGTTGAATTCTCACCTATAAACCAGAGCAGACTAGAGTAGTAGTACGAGAATTAGATAGTACAGTTTGTATACAAACAAGCTTCCCAAAGGCTTAGTGATACTAGAATCTATTTTCAATCCTAATGATCAGTTCAGAAAAGAGAAGGGTAACATGCAGATCAAAGGAGAAGATTTAGAGTCAATCCTGGCTTAGATAAGATAAAACACTTCAAGTTGGAAAAGTGGTCACCAAACAAGAAAGATATGAATTGCATAACTTTGCCAAGAATTCCCCTGATGTGTTTGCTTGGATTTATGAAGACCTAAGGGTGTTCAATCTAAAGCTAGCATAACACATAATAGAACTAGATCTAGTTGCCTAGCCCATCGGTATAAGCAAAGACCAATCAACCCACATATTGAGTTTCTCATGAAGAAGGAGTTGAACAAGCTGATAGAGGTAAGCATCATATTTCCAATCAAACAATCAAGTTGGGTTGCAAATTTGGTCCTAGTCAGGAAGAAAAATGGAGAAATTAGGTTGTGTTTTGACTTGTGGATTTGAACAGTAACCTCCTCAAACATGACTACCCTACTCCCTTTAATGGAGCAGATATTGCAAATAGTGTCTCCGGTCGAAAGGTTTTCCTCCTAGATGGCTACTCAGTGGTACAACCAGATCATGGTAAAAGAAGATGATCAATTCTAAACAACTTTCATCACTAAATGGGAAACCTATGCCTATAGGAAAATGCCATTTGGATTATCCAATGTCGAGCCAATTTTCAAAGGGAAATGGATATGGCATTCAAGGGGCTGATCAACAAAATAGTGTTGATCTATTTGGATGACATTACAATGTTTTCCAAAAATGCAGCAGATCATCTCTTCCACCTAAGGCATGTGTTCCAACGATGCAGGAGTTTTGGGGTGTCACTAAACCCCAAAAATACATATTCTTGGCCCATGAAGGTAAGCTTCTAGGCCATATTGTATCAAAGGAAGGATTGACAATTGACCCAGAGAGAGTTCAAGCAATAAGAGCATTGCCATTGCCAAGTCACAAGAAGGCTCTTCAAAGATTCTTTGGAAAAATCAATTTTGTCCACACGTTTGTTCCAAAGTTTCCTTCCCTTGTTAAGCCAATAACGTTGATGAAGAAGAAGAGCTTAACATTCAGGTGGAAAGCCGAAGGAAAAGAAAGTTTTGAGGCTATTGAAGAAGCCATATCACAAGCCCCAACTCTATGTAAAACCCATATTTTTCCAAAGACTTCATATTGTATGCCTTTGGTGGTAAAGTGACACAATTTCGCAATCTGGTGCAAGAGACCAAAGAAAGTAAAAACAACCATTTGATTTCTTTAGCCAGAGTCTGGAAGATTATGAGGTAAGGTACTCCTTCATTGAGAGGCAGGTCTTGGTGGTAATAAGAGGATTGAAGAAGTTTAAGCATTTGGTTTCAAACAACAAAATCCAACTATTGGTCTCCCATGTGGAGTTAAAGAATTCCTTCTCAGCAAGGACCTGAATGAGAAGCGTGTAGGATGGATCACTCATGTCATGGAATATGACATTGAGATCAAGGTCACCAAGCTGGTCCGTGGGAAGGGGTTATATGAACAACTAGCCTCAGGTAAACAAGATGAAATAAATAGTTAAAAGGAGGCTATTTTTATTCTACAAGATAATCAAGAAGAAGGGAGAGATGATGTCCCCCGCTCCTTGTTGGGCCCAAGACATGGTGCACTTCCTTCGAATAGAATGTGTCCTCATGGGATGAGTAAAGAAAAAGAAGGTATTTTAGGCTACAGGCCATCTCATATGTTCTTATTGATGGTGTTTTGTTCAAGAGGGACATCAATGGCATTCTATTGAGATGCATTGGGGCATATCATGTAAAGAGAGTGCTACAAGAATTCCATGTTAAAGTATTTGGAGGCTATTTTGCTCCAAGAGTGACAACACTCAAAATCATGAAATCAGAATATTATTGGCCCGAGTGTTTAGTGACTACTACACATGGATCAAAAAGGTGTAAGAATTGTGCATTCTTCAAAGGCAAGGAAAGGCTAATAGCACTTTCATCGCACCCAATCTCAATCGACCAACCTTTCATGCAATGGAGATTAGACGTCATTTGAGTCATCAATCCAAACTCAAGCCAAGGTCACAAATGGATCCTGACAGTGATAGATTATTTCACCAAATGGACTAAGGCAGTGGCACTCAAGGAAGCAAATGAGTCTAGTATCCTAGATTTCTATGAAGGGATAGTGATCAGATTTGGAGTGCCAACCACCATCATATCAAACAATGCATTAGCATTCATAGGTTCCAAGATCACATGATGGGTTGTTAAGAATGGGACTTATTTAAGTACTTCATCAAACTATTACCCTCAAGGTAATGGCCAAGTTGAGTCCACAAACAAGAACCTGCTAAAAATCATCAAAAGAACTCTTGATGAGAATCAAAGGACCTGATACACAAAGCTCAAAATGGCCTTATGGGTTGATAGAATAACACCCAAGAGATCTACAGAAACTCTCCATTCAAGATCATCTATGGGAAAGAGGAAATGTTGCCTATATCACTTGAGTTTCCATCATTGGAGCTTGTGAAGCAACTAGAGATGTCTGAATTTGGACCAATGGAGGCCAGGTATGCAGAGATGATAAAATTAGAAGAAACCAGAGAGCATGCTCTCTAAGTAATAGAGAAGAATCATGCTTCAATCAAGAAATGATTTGACAAGAAGTCAAAAGTAAGGACCTTCTAGGAAGGAGACCTAGTTTTGAAATGGGATGTAGATCGAGAAAACCAGAAGGCATTCCAAATTTTACACCATCTAGAGTGGCCCCTATATGATCACAAGATGCAAAAGTAGTAATGCTTTCCAATTGTCTACATTGGAGGGTGAAGAGTGAAGATTCTAGTAAATGGGATCTATCTTAAGCACTACTACTAAAAGGGGAGTTCTCACCTATATATATATATTAGTTTAGTTTTCTTTCCTCTAAGTTCTTATGCACATTATCTTGCATTGTAGTGTAGATTACTTTTATCCTAATTTCTTTACATGCTCTCGCATGTTCCATTTGGAGCATGTATGATTTCAAATTTTTTATATAGTGTGGTGTTGTTTTGTTGCTCTCATGCAGTGTTTGGACTTGGCATTTGGTCAAGATTAGTTTCAGTTCTAATGGGTTTCCAAGTGGCCCAGGGGTCAATTTTCAAAGTTTAGATCAAGAGCGGGCTATCACTCATGACTCCATGCCTAATGGATACGAAAAGGCAATTGGTATTTTCATCTAGTAGGAAGATACCCCCATGAGTCACCAAATTGTTATCCATATTTCTGCCCTGTGCCAAATATTGGATCGACCACGATCCCGCATAGGAGGAAACAAAGTGAAAAGGCTTCAAAATTGGCTAAGTATAAAGGTGTAAGTGGAGAATGCCAAGTGTCAGTATGGTGCTGATTCAAGGGGTAAAAGTTGATAAATGGCCCTTAACTCCACCCAAGGAAAAAGTCAACATTTTGACCCGAGTTAAAGCCAAAGTGGGGAATCAAAGGAAAGGGAAAAAGATAAATTATAGACCCGTAGGCCTAATCCTTTTTCCAACTGGGCTACGCCACGTGTCTAATATCAAAAGGGGACCCATTTTTCAAGTTGTTTTCCCACCTTCCGTATAGATCCGATACAAACTTCAAGGGGTATATTTTTTTGACTCGTGGCTCAAAATATTACAAACCGATGCCATTGGAAATATCGACCTCACCCATGCCATGGAGATCTGAAACTTTAATTTTGAGGAGGTTAGGTGAATAAAAATGGAGGAAATGTCTTCGGGATTTCAATGCGGGATCTTCTTGCCTCAACAACCAGATCAGATTTGATATGTTTCACCATTTCCTCTTCCTTCAAGGTGCAAAACCAAGGATTGATGCAAAAAAGATAGATTTGGGGAGATATTTCATCAGAGGCATTAACAATGGTGGTTGAGTTTTAAACTACTTTTCCCTCTTCTCTCTCTCTTCTTCTTTCAGGTTGAATCTATAAATACGGGGGTAGGATTCATTGTAAAGGGTTAGACATTCTTTGTTTTGTAGGCTCCCTTCTCCTATTAGAAAAAAATATTTTTGGGGTTCAAGCCTTCCATCAAAAAATTGCAATATGTTTCATCCTCTTAGTTACTTTGTAATGGACTCTATCAATCTACGGAGCAATAAAACACGTATGTGATCAATTTTAGATCTTTTCTTATCTCTTTTTCTTTCATCTGTTCTCCCATTATATATCTTGCTATTTGTGATTGTTTATTGTATGCATTTTGTTGGTTTGTGTCTATTAGCAAAATAAGTGTTCATCATTCCTTTGGTGCATCACCTCATAGTTTAGCTTTGTTTTAATTTATGTATTCCTTATATCCTGTCTCCTTAGTAAATTTTAGATTAGGATTAAGAAAAATCCTCTACATGTTTCTAAGTATGCACCTAAATAGAGGAATAAGGAACCAAACTTAAATCTAGAGAGCTTTCCCATTTTGCAAGGTCCCACACCTTGGAGAAAGTTCAATGTTACACAATCACACCAAATGACTCTACCTTAGAAAAGCATACCTATAGAACTCATTTGGGGGTGCTGTGATTTCATGTTAACAGGACACCTACTTCAATTTCTTTGCCGATCTGAGTCTCGTAACTCTCATCATCTTCTCTCGTCCGATAAATCCATCGCATCTTATCTACTTGGTAGATTATTATCCTTTTGCCTTATTTTGACAAACTATCCATTTTTCACAGTGTCCGATCACGGTTACCTGTGATCGACATCGATTCACCTAAGCGCATCGATTAGCCTATTCAAATTTTTAGAAAAGATTTCATAGCTAATCCACCTACCACCACTGTTTTTCCTATCTTTGTTGTATTTATGTGTCATTTAAAGAAAGAATTCCTACCACGCTAATACATGTTCACATGGTGCCGACATGTAGCCAAGAAAACACCTCATATTCCATGCTAGTTATCAACCACTCCCACCTAGTCCTTTAACACCTTCTATTTTATTATACATGGATCCTACCCAACCTATCACTATCGCCACGGGGATGAGGAATTTGCATGACTCCTTGACCAAAACCCTGGTCGCCTTACAATTCTATCTTTCCCACTTTTCCACTCAAGATGCCTTGGTTCGGTTGATATATGACATTCTCGTATCTATCCCCCATGTAACATCCCCATTTTAAGACACTAGAACAAGGGAATTTTTTTTTATATAACGTTCTCTGTTCTAAATTATGTAATTCAAAACACACGACCAAGTTTTAATAATTGTTCTCTGTCCAATTAATGTAATTTAGATCACACAATTACTTTTAAAACCAATGTTCTCTATTCGCATATTTACAATATGGAACACACATTCAATGCCATTCAATCATATAACAGATACCATATGCTGCTGTAAATGACTCGAAGAACTACCGATCTCCCATTTTATGGCTCGGAGTTTCAACGATCTCTCATTTCATGACTCGGCGACTTACCGATCCTTCATGTTAATCCATGCATTGTATACTAAGTATACAGGGTTCTCTTTACCATTTTTGGTTATCAAGTGTTCCATTTAAGAGGCCTATCTGAATATCTATTACTGATATTCATTTGATATCCTGCTTCTTAAACTAGGTGATTAGGACAACGCAACCAGCAACTTGCGATACTTTGGCCAAAGATTTTCACATGCTTTGCATGATCATATTCCCAGATGTTATACACATCAATGGAATATGTCCTTCACCTCACTTCATCTGTTATCTAGAATGGTCTTTTCTGACCTCTGTCATTCCTTTCGTCCAAGGTTAATCTCTAACCCCAACTAGCAATATGAAAGAGTATAGGAAGACACTCACGGTGACTAAAGGTACGCAGACATACCGTGTCGACCCTAGACGACAGCGTGTGTCTAGTTACCTTTAGTCCTCAGGAGTCACCCCGTATATGCGGTCACATTCCTATCCTCATCCAAGTAACTTGGTCCCAGCTTATGTAAACTTGATGATTTGATTCGGGAGGGTGTTGTAACATGTCAGCTACAACATTGTGTCGTCATGAAGGCCCCGCCTTCATGAAGACACCAGATTGCAGCTGGCGTGTGTCAAGGTCCTATGGAATCCTCTCATCAAGGAATACACATCCAGCTTGAGTGTGATTGGATTATAATCTTAAATATTTAAGATCAATTTTCAGCAACCGTGTTGATCCTTTAACCTCATTGCTCGTTACAGTTGCATAGCTAAGAGAGAGACTTAATTTGTCTATAGCTTAATATACGTTTACTCCTCCATACCGAAGGATTGCATATTTCCATCTTGGTTCTTTACTTCAAGCTTCAGACTAATAGTCCACTACACTTAATAGTAACTTCAACCTATTAAACTTAACCAAGTTTTATTCGCAGAATCGTATAATTTAAATTTAGAATTCCATCTTATTAGACGCCATTTAAATGAGGCCTAATTCCAAATGAATATATTCATTTAATCACCATAACCTTACTTCAATTAAGGTTTGTTATGAATAGATATGTTTCCTCATACCGAATATCCTCTGAATTAAACATTTCGAGGATATTAACAAAATCGAGTACAAGGTTCAACTGCCTCTTTTATTGATATTCCTAGCTTATAAACTAATTCGAATATCGTTCAATTAAGAGTTCACATTCACTTAAACCCTTTTCAATGTCAATCTAAAATTCATATTAACCCAAGTATGAATTAATTGCACATTCCAACTTAAAAGTTGCATTCAAGTAAAGAACAGATATTATGTCCCTAAAAATCTGTCAACTATCATTTGAATAATTCCAAATCAATGAATAAAATTATATTCTCAATCTTATTCAAACAGTTTCAAAGTGATACAACCATTAAAATATCACACCTTTCCTTGTATTCAATCCTTAAGATTTAAAATCTATACAATTTACCAAGTCCGTACAACTAAACTTTATTTATATCAACAACATTACAACACATAAGGGAAGAAGAATGCAACTTCTTCTTTTCCCATTTCCTCATAGAGGAATAATAAACTATCAAATACGATCCATCCTTAGCTACTCAGAAGAAGCATCAGAAAACAACATGTCTTTGTTTTTACTCAAGGAACCATTTGCAAAATTTACTTGCACGGGTCAGTTCATCGAACTGAGCATATTAAGCACTTATCATTAAAATGAGGTGCTCTTAATTAACTGTCTCAATAAAAGAACTCTGCTTTTATGAAACGTTAATAAATTGAGATGGACATCATCTACGAATTAAGTACTGATAAGGATGAGCAGCTTAACAACCCAATCATCTAATTACCATCACAATCAGACAAAAAGATTTACTAACTTTCTCCCAAATAATTACTACAAAAAGTACTTTCCTCTAAATAGTTCCAGAATAAAACATCTGTAAGAACTTAATACACATATGTATATAATGTTGTTCCAATGCAATTGCTATCAATTCCATTCCCTTGTAATAGTTGAAATTTCGAGAGATGAATTTTAACTAAGAATTCAAACAGAATTACTTCCCTTTCATACTACTCATTTAAATTCAAACAATCAAATGCAGAAGAGAAAAGTAGTCATTCACCATGAAAACACTGGTGTCATTTCTCAAAATTCATCAAACAACATAATACTTCTTTCAAATCAGAAAAGAAGGAAAACAACAATTAAATGCAGATGCTTACGCCTAAGGCAGTAAGAAATTCCTTCAATATCAAATATAGAATTTCAACTGAATAAGAGAAGAAATAATCATTACCAATTATCCATCTCTTTCTTTTCATCATAACTGTACTGAATAATTTAAATCAGAAGTGATATCAATCAATGATAACAGCCAAAAGAGAAAGTAATTGAAGTCAATATTTGAATAAAAGGGTATCATATTACCTCTTCTCCTTGCTTAGCTGAATATCAACTTATTCAAGTACAACCTGTTTCCCCATAGGGTGATTTTCTCTAACAATTATAATTTAGAAATTACAACTTACTAACTACCATTCCAGAAAGTTTCCAGAATTCATTGGCATCTGGTCCGTAAGTTTCAGTATCAACAACACCTCTAATTAAAATCATTTCCTTTTTAATTTTTCACCCAACGGACATTCTCATCCAGATATAAACAAGTAAGAGTGTACAACAACAACAAATCATACTTTCATCGTAATAATAAAAGAATTCACTTTCCAAACACCAAAGTAAGAAATCCACTCATATTCGTTTCAATGAAAACAATGAAGAATTTTCAATCCGTAAATATATATATATATATATATATATATATATATATATATATCATTGAGTTCAACTAGACACAAAATATAAATTGTATGCTCTACCCAGTCCATTCTATAGACTGACTTCCCTGTTCCCATTCAATTATAACTTCTTTCCAAATAGTCATATACGAATACCAAGAACAAGCAGGTAGAACATCATATCAAACTAGAACAAACAATGTAAAGATGCTACTATGATCTTACTATCCCTGGAAGGATTCATACGCCATACGCTGTAATATGACAAGAGAAATAGTCATACAAAAGTCTTGTCAAGCATTTTTATGGCTTTCCATATCCATTAGCGCACACAAATCATAGACAACAATTTGCACATTGTTGTTACCTTCAGCAAGATCGACCCATAATGCACAATGAAACCCTATTACCCATTACTTTCAGAATTCAAAACAGCAGAAAGAGAAAACTCATTTCATTAATTATTTCAGTAAGGAAACACTCATTTTCTTCAAAACACAACAAGAATACCCAAATCGTGTTTATTTTATAATGACAACTCAAACCAGAGGTCACACCGAATCATTTTATCATTTCATTTTTTTACAAGAACACACGAACTCAAAAACAATACTCACATGGCTAGTACATTCATCAACTCAAACCCATAATGGGTAATAGAACGAATACCCAACACTGTCAAACAAAACTCATACAACAAGGACAAATTTATTTCATTTACTCATTTTGCAAAGAAATACCCAATTCGTATTCATTCCCAATAGGCATCTCAACATGAAAATCACATTAATTGAATCAACAATTCCATTTTACAAAAACACCCAACATAAGAGCAGAGTTCTTTTAATGAAGACGCTTAAACAAGAGCAAAACGGTTTAAGGAGAAGGGCTCAACATGCCTGTAAATTTTCTCGTGGCTTGAAGAAAATGCCCACAGGAGCTATTCTTCTCCATGGCGACAACAACAAGGATCTCCCAACAATCTCCTAACTTCCACAGACTCCAAAAATAGCCATGGCTACTCCAAACAACAACAACTATAACCAGAATAATAGCAGGTTTGAAAGAACCATGAAAGAAATGCAGAGTAGTCTCAAAACCCGAAAGAACACAATGACCACCAAAATTTCCTCTATCCCCTTTCTAAGGCAAGTTGGTCGCTAAGACCAAAACCATTAATGCATTGAATGCATTACCTTTTTTTTTTATTCCACGCCATCACCGACTCAGGTTGGCGAGTTTCATTTTTTTAAGTTTTGCATGCTATTTCCATCTTAGCTACATAGCTAGTTGGATGTCTCCAACTTTTTCATGTTCCCACCAAACTTGGCGTTTAAACTGCAAGGACATCATTTACTGTCCTAATAAATTTCTAACCTTCCCTTCTTATCCGCTTCATCCACATGGGTCCATAGGTCCCCTTCTTAGGTTAGTAATAGTTTAGGTTGCATTGTCCATAGTTAGGTATTCACCAAGGTTGCAAATCATTAGGATTTGCAACATTTTAAATTCCTTTTAATTTATCAAACCCACCTAGGATAGTTGTTAGGTCATAGGTTAGGGCTTAACCCTTAGTGTTTTAGTTAATAGGTTCCTTAGTAAGTTTTACAACTTACGTTCACCTTCAGCATATGCAGGACATTCATTCCATGCCCGACATATTTAAACTTTGTTCACTTGCACCAACACTCTTATAGTCTTACGCTGTCTGGCGTTACTATTTGTATATAGTTTGAAAATCAAACCTTTTCCATTGGCATCAAGGTACCAAATATTTATACCTGTAACCAGGTTCTGTAAAATTTATAACGACCTTCAGTCTGGTTCGACTTCATTCCTTATAGAAAATAAATCGACAAAGCGATCTCAAAGAAGGCCACAACATACCTTGGATCAATGGAATTGATTCAAGGTGTGTTGTCAATCAACAATAAGAGTTCATCAATCATATAAGCAAGTCTGCTGTCTCACTCTTGCAAAACACAAGTTATAATAACCTCCATCCCAAGTAAACAAATTATAGTAAACAAGAGTCCAGATTAGTAACACATTCTTTTTAAGATTAAAAGATATATCTTAACATAATTATCCTCATTTCCATAGTTACAACATCATGAAAAGAGATTATCATAATAGCTTATAAAAATCAAGACGTTACATTCCTCCCTTCTTAAAGAATCATCGTCCCGATGATCAAATTAGCCAATTCATAGAGTTTCTAGGACAAAATTCAATTATCATCCTTCCATTCATAAGTTCATACCAAAAATAGATTTAATCATCAAAACAGTGTTTTAAGATAACTGTAAAATAGACTAGTAATTGTCTATATTTGGTAGAATTATCAGTTTTTTGAATTCAATTTTGATCAAACAAGTATGGAAAAGTAGATCTCATTTCTTCAAGATTTTCCCAAGTTGCACTTTCTTCGCTAAACTGGTCCCATTGGACCTTACATTGATTCACTTCACGATTTCTTAAGTACAACTGGCGAGTTCCCAACACTCGAATGGGCTTAACCATGATTATTCCTGGGTCTTGGACCTACAAGGAATTCTAATTCAGCACATGTGATAAATCTGTTATGTATTTCTTAAGCAAAGAAATATGAAAAACATCATGCATTTGTGATAAAGCAGGAGGTAATGCTAGATGATAAGCTACAGGGTTGATTATTTCAACAATTTCAAAAGGTCCCACATAACGAGGTGATAACTTGGCAGCCTTGCCAAAAGTTATAGAACTCTTTTTCGGCTTAACCCGAAGAAAGACCTTCTCACCAAGTTTATAATTCCTATCAACCCACTTTAAGTCTGCATAACTCTTTTGCCTATTGGCAGCCTCCTTTAAATGTTCCCGAATCATTTTAATTTGTTGTTCCATTTCCGTAAGGATTTCTGGCCCAATTACCTCTCTGTCCTCTACGTGCTATCCCAACTAACAGGGGTTCTACATTTTCTTCCATACAATGCTTCAAAAGGCGCCATCTTTAAAGAGGCATGGTATGTATTATTGTAGGCAAATTCAACCAGTGGAAGGTATTCCTCCCATTTATACTGTTGGTCCATGCAATACATTCTTAACATATCCTCTAAAACTTGATTGACTCTTTTGGTCTGTCCATCCGTTTCCGGATGATATGCAGAACTAAAGTTTAATTTAGTTCCCAAGGCTGCATTAAGCATTTGCCAAAACCTTGATGTCATCCTCGGATCTCTGTCCGATATGATCAATTCGGGTATTCCATGCAATCTGAAAATTTCATGTACAAATCTTCTTGCTAACACTGGTGCATCGTCTTTTAGGTTACCAACAATGAAGTGTGCCACTTTGGTTAATTTTTCGATGACAACTAGGATGATATCATGCTTATTCCTTGACATAGGTAATCCTTGAACGAAATCCATCGTTATCACTTGCCATTTGTACTACGGAATGTTGTGCGGATACAATAATCCAACAATATCCATATGTTCCGCCTTAACATGCTGACATTCCAAACAATGTGTCACAAATTCCACCACATCCTTTTTCATTCCCTTCCAGAAATATTGCTACTTGAGACCAGCAAGAATTTTTGTAATACCAAGGTGTCCAGAAAAAGGTGAATTATGAAATTCAGTTAACAATTTCTTTCTTAAATAATTTGCCAAGGGTATATATACCCTTTTTTCAAACCTCAGAATTCCTTCATTATCAAAATGAAATCCCTTATACTTCACATCCTTTGGATCTGCAGCAAGTGATGTTTTAACTTTACGTTGGAAATAAGAGTTAGATTCCATGACATATTTCACCTCATCCTTAAACGAGTTCTTAATGTTATAAGAGTAGAGATGTGCTTCCTACGACTCAGAGCATCTGCTACCCTATTTTCCTTGCCTTTGATGTAGCTTATATAAAAATCATACTGAGATAGAAATTCTAACCATCTTCGTTGTCTTGCATTCAGGTTTGGTTGAGTAAAAATATACTTCAACCCCAGATGGTCAGTTTTTAACTCAAAGGGCTCACCAATAAGGTAATGCCTCCACATTTGCAGTGCATGTACAATGACAGTGAGCTCTAGGTCATGTGGAGCATAATTTTGTTCATGTAACTTAAGCTTTCTACTTTCATAAGCTATGACATGGTTATTTTGTAATAGAATGCCTCCGAGACCCTCTCCAGGGCATCACATTACGACCATAAAATTTCCATTTGGTTGAAGTACAGTCGAGGAATAGGTGTTGTAGTTAGATGTTCCTTTAAAATTTTAAAGGCAAATTCACATTTGTCAGTCCATACAAATTTCTTATCTTTCTTTTGTAGTGAAGTGATTGGGGCAGCAATTTTTGAAAAGTCCTTAACAAACTTCTATAATATCTGTCAGCCCATGAAGCTTATTACTTCATGCAAGTTCTTAGCGTAGCCACTTAGTTATAGCTGCGATCTTTGAAGGGTCTACAACTATCCCATTCTTGCTTATAACATGCCCCAAATAATGCACCTCTGCATCATAAAAGGAACATTTTGATAATTTACCATACAACCTTCTCTTTCTCAAAACTTCCAGCACTATCCTTAAATGCTCTTGGTGCTCTTTGACATTTTTGGAGTATATAAGAATGTCGTCCAAGAATACAAGCACAAACTTGTCTAGGTATTCTTGAAAAATATTGTTCATCAAATTCATGAAGGTGGTAGGTGCATTCGTCAACCCAAAAGGTAACACCGTGAATTCATAATGCCCGTACCTTGTTCTAAAAGTTGTTTTATGAATATCTTCTTCCTTTATTCTCAGCTAGATGATACCCAGATCGAAGATCTATTTTTGAATAGACTGATGCTCCACAAATCTGGTCAAATAGATCATCAATCCTAGGAAGTGGATATCGATTCTTAATGGTTGCCTTATTTAACATTCTGTAATCAATGCATAGTCTTAGTGTGTCATCCTTCTTCTTTACAAAAATTACCGGCGCTCCCCATGGTGAGACGCTCGGTCTTATCATCCCTTTAGTCAAAAGTTCTGTAATTGAGCTTTAAGCTCCACCAACTCGAGGGTGGTCATTCTATAGGGTGCCTTAGATATGGGTTCGGTTCCTGGCTTGATCTCTATTGCAAAGTCAAACTCTCGTTTGGGTGGAAGACCACAGTAACTTCTAGGAAATACATCATTTGAAATCCCTTAATAATGGATACCTTTACATGAAATCATTATGTTCCTCAACATTTTCTATGTCATTCTTATGACATACAAAGTGCAGCCTCTATTTTTAGCCCTTTTTAGTTGCATAGCTATTAGTTTCCTAACTGCAACCTCACGCTTTACACCTTGAATGACTACTGCTTTCTGCAGAAGTCATCAAAACAACAAATCTATTTTTCATAATAGTCGACCTTTGCCTTATGTTCCGCCAACCAATTAACTCCTATAATGATATCATATGACCCTAAAGGAGTGACATACTGAGTCAACTTCGGTGGAGAAATCCAGGCAAGTCAAGAATTGCCCCAAAAAGGCACATTTCGACTATATGGACATCATTATTCCCATAATGCACTGTCCATGTCTTATCCATTCGTTCATCTTTCCTTTTTAATTTCATTGCAAGTTTTGTAGAAATAAAACATTCAAAGTAGCTCCGATATCAAAAAGTATGACTACAGTGTACCGAATAACTTACCAGGAACTTCTATGGGTGTAACTTGCTCTTCAACTTGTTTGTTAGCCACCGTAGCATGTATCCTATCTTTGTTGATCGCGATCATCCTTTTCGAGAGGATAGTGACTCACATAATGGTCTTTTCCACAGTTGAAGCAACCTCCGTGGCCCCTTCCTAGGCTCAAATTTGCTACTACCACCTTGAAGTTATCACTCGGCTTCCATAGGACATTTTTCCATTACCACTAATTTTTGCAAAGCTGCTCCGCACACTATTAACAGGTTTGTTCATTACTGATTTCTTATTGTTATCCACAACAAAAAAATTTTCATACCAAACCTTTTCCAGGGTCCCTTTTTGGGTGCGAGAGATGAAGAAGAGTTGGGAATCTTCTTCCTAATCTCCTCCCTATGAGCAAAAATTGCTCTCAATTTTTGTTCCTGTCTTATTGCCTTTTCGACAACTCCTTCCATAGTGGTTGGATGTGGACATCTACTTCGCCACCAATGATGGGATTCGGTCCCATATGAACTTTCATATTCGAACTTCTCATCAGCTTGGTACTGCTGTGGCACATACTTTAAACCCTTCCTAGTATTATGTCACTCTTTGTCGGCCTTCCTTGCATTACTAGTTCTAAAATTTAGTCATTTTCTTATCAAAATAGAGTTGGGGCAGCCACTGTTGCCTAAAATAACCTTTAAATTGATCCCAAGTTATGTCTCTGTTTGACAATATTCAACTCAACCTTATGGTTGTCCCACCATGATGATGCTTCCTGAGAAAGCTGATATGCTCCCCATATCGCTTTGGTCTCCTTAGAGAAGTTTCTTATTGCAAAGTACTTCTCCATTTCACTGAGCCAATTTTCAGCCCCATCCCCAAGTGTTGTTCCATCAAACTTTGGAGGACTTATTCTCTTTATATCATTTGTAAGTTTAGCTGCTAATCTTGCCTTTTATTTTCAAGATGATTAGGAGCATTCACATTACTATTATCAACACCCGGATTCCCTCCATTGGTGTTGTCCATAGGAGGTGGTTGATCATTCCTATCGCTTCTTCTTCCTCCTCCTCATTGCCCATTGATTTATGTTCCAAAACAGTCAAACGATCTCAAGTATCTAGTAGGGGCAGCAAGGATTTCATCTAGCTTTTGAGCAAAGAGTTGCTTCTCCACCCGTGTAATCGGTTGTTCACATGACATTTCCTCTTGTTCGACCATTTTCTATTCAATAAGAAAATGTAAACCTTATTAAATTGTGGACTCATTAGGTCCAAGAGCTATAACCTTCAACTTTGATACCAAGATGTAACATCCCCAATTTAAGACACTAGAACAAGGGAAATTTTTTTTATATAACATTCTCTGTTCTAAATTATGTAATTCAAAACACTTGAACAAGTTTTAATAATTGTTCTCTATCCAATTAATGTAATTTGGATCACACAATTACTTTTAAAACCAATGTTCTCTGCTCGAATATTTACAATATGGAACACACATTCAATGCCATTCAATCATATAATGAGATACCATATGTCGTGTAAATGACTCGAAGAACTACCGATCTCCCATTTATGGCTCGTAGTTTTAGCGATCTCTCATTTCATGACTTGGCGACTTACCGATCCTTCATGTTAATCCATGCATGTATACTAAGTATACAGAGGTTCTCTTTACGTATTTCCGGTTCGAAGTGTTCCATTTAAGAGGCCTATCTGAATATCTGTTACTGATATTCATCTGATATCCTGCTTCTTAAACTAGGTGATTAGGACAACGCAACCAGCAACTTGCGATACTTTGGCCAAAGATTTTCACATGCTTTGCATGATCATATTCCCAGACGTTATACACATCAATGGAATATGTCCTTCACCTCACTTCGTCTGTTATCTAGAATGGTCTTTTCTGACCTCTGTCAGTCCTTCTGTCCAAGGTTAAGCTCTAACCCCAACTAGCAATATGAAAGAGTATAGGAAGACACTCGCGGTGACTAAAGGTACGTAGACATACCATGTCGACCCTAGACGACTGCATGTGTCTAGTTACCTTTAGTCCTCAGGAGTCACCCCGTATACGCGGTCACATTCCTATCCTCGTCCAAGTAACTTGGTCCCAACTTATGTAAACTTGATGATTTGATTCGGGAGGGCGTTGTAACATGTCAGCTACAACATTGTGTCGTCATGAAGGCCCCACCTTCATGAAGACACTAGATTGCAGCTGGCGTGTGTCAAGGTCCTACAGAATCCTCTCATCAAGGAATACACATCCAGCTTGAGTGTGATTGGATTATAATCTTAAATATTTAAGATCAATTTTCAGCAACCGTGCTGATCCTTTAACCTCATTGCTCGTTACAGTTGCATAGCTAAGAGAGAGACTTAAATTTTCTATAGCTTAATATACGTTTACTCCTCCATACCGAAGGATTGCATATTTCCATCTTGGTTCTTTACTTTAAGCTTCAGACTAACAGTCCACTACAGCTTAACGTAGTAAGTTCAACCTATTAAACTTAACCAAGTTTTATCCGCAACTGTATTTAAATTCAGAATTCCATCTTATTAGACGCCATTTAAATGAGGCCTAATTCCAAATGAATATATTCATTTAATCACCATAACCTTACTTCAATTAAGGTTTGTTACGAATAGATATGTTTCCTCATACCGAATATCCTCTGAATTAAACATTTCGAGGATATTAACGAAATCTGAGTACAAGGTTCAACTGCCTCTTTTATTGATATTCCTTAGCTTATAAACTAATTCTGAATATCATTCAATTAAGAGTTCATTTCACTTAAACCCTTTTCAATGTCAATCTAAAATTCATATTAACCCAAGTATGAATTAATTGCACATTCCAACTTAAAAGTTGCATTCAAGTAAAGAACAGATATTATGTCCCTAAAATCTATCAACTATCATTTGAATAATTCCAAATCAATGAATAAAATTATATTCTCAATCTTATTCAAACAGTTTCAAAGTGATACAGACCATTAAAATATCACACCTTTCCTTGTATTCAATCCTTAAGATTTAAAATCTATACAATTTACCGGTTAAATGCACAACTAAACTTTATTTATATCAACAACATTACAACACATAAGGGAAGAAGAATGCAACTTCTTCTTTTCCCATTTCCTCATAGAGGAATAATAAACTATCAAATACGATCCATCCTTAGCTACTCAGAAGAAGCATCAGAAAACAACATGTCTTCATTTTTACTCAAGGAACCATCTGCAAAATTTACTTGCACGGGTGATTTCATCAAATCGAGAATATTAAGCACTTATCATTAAAATGAGGTGCTCTTAATTAACTGTCTCAATAAAAGAACTCTACTTTTATGAAACATTAATAAATTGAGATGGACATCATCTACGAATTAAGTACTGATAAGGATGAGCAGCTTAACAACCCAATCATCTAATTACCATCACAATCGGATAAAAAGATTTACTAACTTTCTCCCAAATAATTACTACAAAAAGTACTTTCCTCTAAATAGTTCCAGAATAAAACATCTGTAAGAACTTAATACACATATGTCTATAATGTTGTTCCAATGCAATTGCTATCAATTCCATTCCCTTGTAATAGTTGAAATTTTGAGAGATGAATTTTAACTAAGAATTCAAATAGAATTACTTCCCTTTCATACTACTCATTTAAATTCAAACAATCAAATGCAGAAGAGAAAAGTAGTCATTCACCATGAAAACACTGGTGTCATTTCTCAAAATTCATCAAACAACATAATACTTCTTTCATCTCAAAAAGAAGGAAAACAACAATTAAATGTAGATGCTTACGCCTAAGGCAGTAAGAAATTCCTTCAATATCAAATATAGAATTTCAACTGAATAAGAGAAGAAATAATCATTACTTCAAATTATCCATCCAATGTTCTCTTTCTTTTCATCATATCTGTCTTCAATAATTTAAACTTGAAGTGATATCCATCAATGATAATGAAAAAAAGAGAAAGTAATTGAAGTCAATATTCAAATAAAAGGGGTATCATATTACCTCTTCTCCTTAGCTGAATATCAACTTATTCAGTGCCAACCTATTTCCCCATAGGGTGATTTTCTCTAACAATTATAATTTAGAAATTACAACTTACAATCTACCATTCCAGAAAGTTTGCCAGAATTCATTGGCATCTGGTCCGTAAGTTTCAGTATCAACGGCACCTCTAATTAAAATCATTTCCTTTTTAATTTTTCACCCAATGAGACATTCTCGTCCAGATATAAAAAGTAAGAGTGTACTGAAAAAAAAATCATACTTTCATCGTAATAATAAAAGAATTCGCTTTCCAAACACCAAAGTAAGAAATCCACTCATATTCCATTTCAATGAAAACAATGAAGAATTTTCAATCCGTAAATTATATAGTATATATATATATATATATATATATATATATATATATATATCATTGAGTTGAGTTCTAGACACAAAATATAAATTGTATGCTCTACCCAGTCCATTCTATAGACTGACTTCCCTGTTCCCATTCAGTTCAGAACTTCTTTCCAAACAGTCATATACGAATACCAAGAACAAGCAGGTAGAACATCATATCAAACTAGAACAAACAATGTAAAGATGCTACTATGATCTTACTGTCCCTGGAAGGATTCATACGCCATACGCTATAATATGACAAGAGAAAAGTCATACAAAAGTCTTGTCAAGCATTTTTACGGCTTTCCATATCCATTAGCGCACACAAATCATAGACAACAATTTGCACATTGTTGTTACCTTCAGCAAGATCGACCCATAATGCACAATGAAACCCTATTACCCATTACTTTCAGAATTCAAAAAACAATAAAAGAGAAAACTTGTTTCATTAATTATTTCAGTAAGGAAACACTCATTTTCTTCAAAACGCAACAAGAATACCCAAATCGTGTTTGTTTTATAATGACAGCTCAAACCAGAGGTCACACCGAATCATTTTATCATTTCATTTTTTTACAAGAACACACAGAACTCAGAAAACAATACTCACATGGCTAGTACATTCATCAACTCAAACCCATAATGGGTAATAGGAACGAATACCCAACACTGTCAAACAAAACTCATACAACAAGGACAGATTTATTTCATTTACTCATTTTGCAAAGAAATACCCAATTCGTATTCATTCCCAAGGCATCTCAACATGAAAATCACATTAATTGAATCAACAATTCCATTTTACAAAAACACCCAACATAAGAGCAGAGTTCTTTTAATGAAGACACTTAAACAAGAGAAAAACGGTTTAAGGAGAAGGGCTCAACATGCCTATAAATTTTCTCATGGCTTGAAGAAAACCGCGCCCACAGGAGCTATTCTTCTCCACGATGACAACAAAAAGGATCTCCCAACAATCTCTTAACTTCCATAGACTCAAAAATAGCCGTGGCTACTCCAAACAACAGCAACTATAACCAGAATAATAGCAGGTTCGAAAGAACCATGAAAGAAATGCAGAGCAGTCTCAAAACCCGAAAGAACACAATGACCACCAAAATTTCCTCTATCCCCTTTCCAAGGTGAGCTGGTCGCTAAGACCAAGACCATTAATGCATTGAATGCATTACCTTTTTTTTATTTCCACGCCATCACCGACTCGGGTTGGCGAGTTTCATTTTTTTAAGTTTTGCATGCTATTTCCATCTTAGCTACATAGCTAGTTGGATGTCTCCAACTTTTTCATGTTCCCGCCAAACTTGGCATTTAAACTGCAAGGACATCATTTACTGTCCTAATAAATTTCTAACCTTCCCTTCTTATCCACTTCATCAACATGGGTCCATAGGTCCCCTTCTTAGGTTAGTAATAGTTTAGGTTGCATTGTCCATAGTTAGGTATTCACCAAGGTTGCAAATCATTAGGATTTGCAACATTTTAAATTCCTTTTAATTTATCAAACCCACCTAGGATAGTTGTTAGGTCATAGGTTAGGGCTTAACCCCTTAGTGTTTTAGTTAATAGGTTCCTTAGTAAGTTTTACAACTTACATTCACCTTCAGCATATGCATGACATTCATTCAATGCCTGACATATTTAAACTTTGTTCGCTTGCACCAACACTCTTATAGTCTTACGCTGTCTAGCATTACTATTTGTATATAGTTTGAAAATCAAACCTTTTCCATTGGCATCAAGGTACCAAATATTTATACCTGTAACTAGGTTCTGTAAAATTTATAATGACCTTCAGTCTAGTTCAGACTTCATTCCTTATAGAAAATAAATTGACAAAGTGACCTTAAAGAAGGCCACAACATACCTTGGATCAATGGAATTGATTCAAGGTGTGCTGTCAATCAACAATAAGAGTTCATCAATCATATAAGCAAGTCTGTTGTCTCACTCTTGCAAAACACAAGTTATAACAACCTCCGTCCCAAGTAAACAAATTATAGTAAACAAGAGTCCAGATTAGTAACACATTCTTTTTAAGATTAAAAGATATATCCTTAACATAATTATCCTCATTTCCACAATTACAACATCATGAAAAGATATTATGATAATAGCTTATAAAAATCAAGATGTTACACCTCGACTCTCATTCCTACTTCTACATCACCACTTCGATTCCGCATTACCCACATCCGCCTTACCCCCAGTCATTTCTCGAGATAGGCCCTATACCTACTATGACCGCCACATCTACTCCATCCATTGCACCCGCAACATCGACTATACCTTCGTGCACCACCTAGAATGTAACCTCATCCGCGCCTATTGTCTCACGTATACCCATAGCTACAAAACCACTCCAGTGTCGATGAACACTACCCCTTTTCAAAAGATTGTCCTTTTCTATTCCCCACTCCTTAGCCCCCATTACTATTAGAGTCACCTTGACCTTCCACCTCCATATACGTACTATCAAGCAACCTCCCATTTCATCTATCGGTCATTTTGGGTACGTACTCCTATCTCACTCCCTCCTTCTCAATTTACCTATACGAAATCACCATATACTAGAATGCCACCCCATCATATGTCCAATACCAACCTCCTATGCTATGGAGGTACCTACCCATCACCACCTACCAATGACCTAATCAAGTTAATGATGGACAAGATGCAGACACTAGAGCATCAGTTTCTGTAACACACAACTCTCTCACCTATGATGAGATTTGTAATGAGCCCATGCACCCATCCATTCCTATTCATCCAAATCCCGTACATTGGGAAATGCCTAATTTAATTGCTTCAACAACAAAGAGGACCCGCAACAACACTTGTAGTCTTTCAAACATAGTTGTTATCTGATCACCCATGATGACGCTTTGCTTTTAAGGACCTTTCCCATGTCTCTGATTGAGACCGCATTAGATTGGTACAGTGGGTTATCTATACATTCTATCTTATCATTTAATCAGGTAGCCCAACCCTTCTTGGATCACTTCTCCATCAATGTTAATAAGAAGGTTACCATGACTGACCTCTACTCTACGCGTCAATATGATGACGAGTCTATTGTGGATTTTGTCTCTCGTTGGCGTAGCCTGATCAATAAACTCACATTACAATTTCCATAAATTGAGCTCATAGATCTTTTCACTTAGGATTGTGCTAAACATATCTCTCCAACCCTGCAGGTCCAGACTTTCGAACCTTTGATGAGGCATTCACCATGGCACGAAAGCTAGAGATTCAGGCCATTGAAGAAAAGAAAATTCAACTACGCAATAAGAATTTGGCATTTAAGTCAAATGATACCTCTTCTTCTTCAAAAACATAAAATAATTATTCAAAAGCCAAGGGAACCACTAACACAGTGGTACTCAAGGCTAGCCCAACTCATCCATTAAATCAGGCTAACCCCTTATCTAATCTTTCTCCTATCTAGACCTTTCAATTAAAATGATAACAACAGAAATACACCCTAATCGGGGAGCCTTACTCTGTTGTCTTAGAAAATATCATTAAAGTTGGGGCCATCACCCTTCCTCCCATAAAACCACACACTAGTTTTGATCCTGCTCGCCCCACACCCACGTGGTACAAAGAGCATGACTTCTGCAACTATCATCGGGTAAAAGGTCATAGTGACAAAAATTACATCACTTTCAAGAACATTATTCAAGAAATGCTCAAGAACAACGAGTTAGTCTTGGATAATTCTAATGCACCTACCAATCAAAACCTGCACATCTTCAAGAAACCATTTCCTAATCACGCCCCTTCTTCTGATCAAACTGGAGAGACCTCAACTAATGATATCCATACCCACAAAGTCCATGCTATTTTTAGTGACACACCAGTTACTTCCCAGTTGCCTCATATTCCTTCCATAGAGGAAATCCTAGCGTGAAGTCCTCCACCTACACATGAACCCACTTTACGAAGTCCTCCACCCACGAGAGGAACACCCTTCATCTCCCCTCACCTATGAAGGAGCCTTCTGTTAACATCAAGACCACTTCACCTTTGGATTATCCACCTAGAGACCCATCACCAGTGGTACCTCTCCAACCCATAGGAGATGATTTTTCATCTTCGCCACCTATGCGACGAGCACCCGTCATCTCCTCCACCTATCAAAGATCCAATAGAAATGTCGTTTCCTCTAGGTGACCATTCTCCATCACCCACCGAAGATCCTGTGGAATTACTTTTGGCTCTCTTACCCATAAAGGCTGAAGCTAGCGAATTCCCTGTTTCTAAGACACATTTTATGGGAATCTCCATTATATCCACATCAACCTTACCCATTGTAGTGTCATTCTCATGCTTAGCTGACCACCTAGATTATGTGGATAGAGCCTTACTTTGGGGCGTCTTCTACTTCCTGTCTCAACACAAATGCAGATGTCACTTGCTGACACTTCCACTATCTATCCAAAAATATTTTGGCCGATTGAACCAAACACAACCACAAATATCACAAATTCTCCCATGATACCACCCATGGCTCAATTCACACCTCTACCCGAGTAACGCAACATGCTTCTACATCCAAACCTACACCTACATCATCTTCCTTTCTTAAACCTATTACTACCTTAGGGTTCATCCCAACGTGCCAACCTTACTCATCCACCCATTAAATTATATTTAGCCACATCCTCCAAAACTAACACCAAACTTAATCCGACCCTCAAACAGAAGAACCAATCCCTCGATCTCGTACTGACCAACCTCGCCGATCACACCTTCATCACCTTCACTCCTTATATCCATCTTAGGACCTCACCCTTCTATCCTAGTTAAGAAACCTCCACCTATCGGTAAAATAAAAATGCAGTAGCCCATTCCTCCCTAGTAAACCCATAACATAACCAAGCACCCAACACAACTTTCACCCATACTTGCAAACTTTTTTACCACCCATACCTTCAATACCATCGATAACTTCTTCACTACCCATGACACTTCGCCTCTCTTTCCCCCACACCTCCATCACGACCCACGCCATTTACCTTCATAGCACCATGGTTATCCCCATGGGAAACTTTCCCTCTTCCACCATCCACTTTTCCCTCTAGATCTTGTGCACCAAGTATCACCTTTACCCAAAAAGGTGCAACCTAAAGGAAAAAATCTGCTACCCTCCAATAAGGTAGTCAAACCAACCACACAATCTATTGCCAGTTCATCTAACATGCCCCTCCCAAGCGGAGACATGACCAACACCTAAAACCAAACCAGCACCTAAAACTATAGCTCAACCCACTCCCCCTCTTGTAAAGACCCTTCCTATACTGATCGCAGTCGCATTTGCACCCAAACCCACATTCACCGCCCATTGTGATCCACTAGCGGGATCCTATGCCAAAATCTTAACCAACCCCTTGAAACTTATGTCATCACATTACCCACTCAAACCCAAACCAAAGTGGTTTAACGAAACCAAAATTTATGCCCACCATCGTGCTTGGGGACACGATGTAGAGAACTGTAAGGCTTTGAAAACTATTCTTATCTAGTTGTTTCCTCCAGAAAAAAACTTTGATGATGATGACCTTCTTGATGAGGACCTCATTTTTCCAGCACCAATTTCCACAGTTCTTCCTTCATTGCCTACTTAGCGATCAAGACCTCCACCCCCACAACAATTAGAGCCAAAGATTTGAAATTAACATGGTGTGCATCAGAGAACTCACCAAACCTCCACCCAAATGTCAGTGTGCCCAAATCATCTCACAAGGTTCCTTCCCACCACTTGGATTTTTCCCTTCCTATCGCTATACCTTTCATGGCTCACCTACTTCACCTACCTTCCCGTGTTAGGAAATAAGAGATAAAATATGCGGAATAATCCCTTATAGAATCACAACAGTAGAAACTAATATGCAGAAAATATTACAGATCTCAAATAAAAGTGTAGAAAAAATAACACAACACAGAGAGACAAGATTTAACGTGGTTCACCCAATTTGGGCTATGTCCACCAAGAATCACTTCCTCGATTTTATTACAAGCCTCCACTCTCTCAATACAATACCAGATCCGTTTGGAGCTATGCTCAACAAACTCTACAGTAATCCACACCTGAATTCAAAACACATCTACAATACATTTACTTGTCTTTCTATCATATGCATAAGACCATATAAATAGACAACTGCTTAAGTAGTTTGATACAAAACCATGGGTATCAAAACCAAGAACAAAACCGTGGGTATCAAAACAATGGGCAAAAGATCTGAAAAACCATGGTCCCAAAACAGCCCATAACAGCGGTTACCCATTACCCATGGGTTAATAAACCACCCATGAAAATTTGCTTCAAGGGCTTCGCCCCAAACCCCCCCGACCCACTCACCGCAAGCACGGGACCGCCGTAAAAATACTTGAGTGTAACACATAGAAGGTGTACCACATTCTAACATGCAAATAGGCTCCACAAACATAACAATCTCCCACTTGGAGATTAATTTCCACCGAGAAAGCTTCTTAACCCTTCACCATGTCATCCACGAAGGCCAACCAAAGTTGAACATAGCTTTAGTTTATCCCTTATGACCACCTTGGTCATCATGTCTATAGGATTCGACCTGGTATGAATCTTCTCCAACTTCAACTTATCTTCCTCTAAAGCTATCCACGATGAAGTGATATCTCAATCGTATATGCTTCGTCTTGGGTGGAAAGTAGATTTCTTAGCTAGGTGTATAGCACTCGACTATCACTATATATCTTACATTC